>MU225739.1:392334-414079 GCA_018584345.1 Thuja plicata | reverse complement strand
CCTAGGAGATTGCTTCAAACCATATAGAGATTTCTTTAATCTGCAAACTAAGGATTCTTTACCTTTAACAATATAGTGCTCAGGCTGTGACATATAAATCTCTTCCTCCAAATCACCATGAAGGAAATTTGTCTTCACATCCATCTGTTCTATCTCTAAATCATATGATGCAGCAAGATATAACATAAATCTAATGGATGTCAACTTTGCAACAGGAGAGAATATTTCTCCATAATCTATTCCCTCTACCTGTGAACACCCCTTCACAACCAATCTAGCTTTGTACCTTTCAACACTGCCATCTGCATAGAATTTCTTTTTGAACACCCATTTGCTACCAATAGGTTTTCGTCCTTTAGGCAAAGGTACAAGATCCCAAATTTTGTTTTTATCCAATGAAGCCATCTCATCATCCATGGTCTCAATCCAGAACCTGCATCTTCCATGCCTAAAGCCTCTTTCACAGATCTAGGCTCATTAGTGTTAGTAATCAAAGCACAAGCACAACTGGAATCTAACATAGAATAATCAAACCTCTCTGGAAAATATTAAAACCTCTCTGGCTGCTTTCTTTCTCTCGTGGATCTCCTCAAGGGTTGAGGTTAAGGTTGTTCTTCCTCTTCTTCTGAACTATTAGAGCTACTAGATCTCTCCTCATCATTAGATCCAACATGGTCTTTCTGTTCAGTCTTCTTAGGGGTAGGAGGCAACTCAACAATATCTTCTTTCTTTTCTTTTTCATCTGGTTGTAGCACAATAGGAGAAGGTGTTAGTTCTCTAAAAATAACATTTCTTCAATACAACACCTTACCAGTCACAGGATCCCAAAGCTTGTATCCTTTCACACCAACACTGTATCTGATGAAAATACATTTGACAGCTTTATTTTCCAACTTAGATATTTTCTCCTTTGGAACATGTGCATAAGCTTCACAACAAAAACATGAAGATGTCAGATAGAAGGATTCTTACTAGACCACATACTCATAGGTGTTTTACCAACAAGAGCTGATGCAGGAGATCTGTCAACCAGATAGAAAGTAGTGGCAACAGCTTTAGCCCAAAACCTTTGTTCTAGACCATCTCCACTAAGCATACTCCTAGCCTTCTCCATCAGTGTCCTGTTCATTCTTTCTGCAACTCCATTTTGCTGCGGGCTGTAAGGAGTTGTATTATGCTCTTGATTCCTCATTCTTTACAGAACTATTCAAAATCTGTGGAACAAAACTCACCACCATTATCAGTTCTCACACACTTGATTCTTTTACCAGTCTGATTCTCCATGAGAGCCTTAAATTCCTTAAACCAACTGAAAACCTATGACTTACTTTTCAGGAAATATATCCAAGTCCTTCTACTGTAATCATCTATAAAAGATACAAAATATACAGAAATGGAGATAGAAGGTACTTTTACAGGACCAAATACATCAGAATGAATAAGATCCAAAAGTCCAGAAGACTTGTGAGAATTGGAGTAGAACTGAACACGATTTTTCTTACCATAAACACAGTGTTCAGAGAAATTGAACTCGAGATTACAATCATTTAACCCCTTGATGAGATTTTTAGTTTTCAAGGTCCTAAGACCCTTCTCACCAATGTGGCCAAATATCATATGCCACAACATCATCTTTTCTGTAGGAAGATTTCCTTCCAAAGTGTTTGCACCCTTAGGTACACTTACTGCACTGCCATCAGAACCCATTGCCACAATATTCTTTACTGCTTGTTGAAATGGTGGGGATGAAGTGATAGTCGCTCTCTTCTTTGGAATAGAAGAACTATTACACTAAGCAATGCATGCATCAAGCTGAAACAAAGTACCTCTCCTAGTACCTCTAACGAGCACCATAGAACCTCTCAACATCTTGCATCCATCGTTTGAAAAGACAACTTGCACACCTACATCATTCAACATACTTACACATAATAGGTTTTGTGCCAAACCTGGAATGTGCATAACTCCATTGATTCCCTTTACTCATCCATCAGGAAATCTGATAGTGACCCTTCTGTGTCCAACTATCTTTAGGTGAGAATCATCACCCAAGTACACCTTTCCACCATCGAGCTCTTCATATTTTGAGAATCAGTTTCGATGAGAGGTCATGTGAAAAGAAGCACCTAAGTCTACCAACCACACATCATCAGATGCATGGGCTTCCAAAGCTACAATAAAAGCATCTCCATCTTCTTGAGATTTTTCAAAAGCTGAATCTGAGCCTTTCTTCTTCTTCTTTGGTTCTTTGCAGTCCCTCCAGAAATGCCTAGATTTATCATAGTTCCAACATTTTGCCTTGGAATTTCCAGGAGTCTTATAACTCCCACGGGATTTGGATCTACCCTTCTTTGAATTATTGTCATCCTGCTTTCCTCTGTCGTTGGATCTCCCACGAATAGCAAGGGTTTCCTTAGACAGGGTTTCCTTAGACGAATCCAAAGTATTTTTTTGCATCTCCTCAGATAGTAGTGAAGACACCACATCATCCATACGGAATGTGACTATAGTACTTCTAAGAGCCATCATGAGATGGTCCCACAAATCTGGAAATGAACAAAGAAGGGTCATACATCGATCCTCCTCCTCGATCTTGGCACTGGGTGATGCCAACTGTGCAATCAATAAATTGAATGCGTTGAGATGAGCAGTTATAGATCCACCTTCCTCCATTCTTAAAGAATACAACTTCTTTCTCAGGAACAACTTATTCTCTAGAGATTTGGCTTGATACACAGACCCAAGCCGTTTCCACAAAGAGTGTGCAATAGTCTCATCAAGAACATTTAGAAGAACGACATCTGCTAGACAGAGTCTGATGAGACATCTAGCCTTTCGATCCTTGATCTCCCAATCTGCTTGAGATATCACTGCGGGCCTCACATCAAGTGAAGTAGTGGTCTTCAAGCATGTCTTCCATCTCGAGTTTTCACAACTTGAAATTAGTGCCATTAAATTTCTCCACCTCCATTTTACTATATGAGGAACTTGCCATCTCAATCTGCAAATAAGATTTAGAATGCTCTGCACAAAACTCCCACTCAACTTGAGATTAGCTCAAAAAACCCTACCCAACAACTAGGATCAAAAGTTGATCAGGCTCTGATACCACTTGTAAGGAAACTTAGGTGCAGAAACAACTTCCTACACTAATCCCATAAGGAAAGTATTGTACAAATTCTTTTTAAATCCTTACAATTTCATATTTTTTAAGATACTTAACAAATAATATTGCAACATATACCATACATACAGAAAATAGATAGAGAAAATTGAAACACATAAACACAAAGATATGCCAGTGGGGAAAAACCTTTCGGTAAAACAACCCCACCCCTCCAAAACCGGCACAATGTATTATCTTCAACGCAAAGGTTACAACACACTTGCAATGCAAGTTCTTTTAGGAGATGAGAGACAAGTCCAACAACCTAACATTACACTTGTAAAAACATATATCTCTCCTATAAAAGAAACATCATAAATAGACTCCTCAGGACCCAACAAATACCCACAAAAAAGGAGTTGGGCATCCAACATGGGCTCAACCACAAAGACCCATGCACAAAGCCACATGTACATATTTGTTACATGCAATCCCAAGAATAGGTATCCATCCCTATAATAGACTATGACTGCTTGTCATAGAATCCGCCAAAAATAACAGTCACAAGAGAAGTGTAAGAGAATCTGTCATATCAAACTATTTTTGGCATATTCTCTTACACACACCAACCACTCCTTCTTGGGTGCCCAAATAGGCCCAATTCATAAGATGCTCTTACACTTGTCATAGTACATTCCTTAAATAGCTCTTACGCATCATAGAAATATGTCATAACCATTTCAGCCATGATCTCCTTACACACAATTCAAGATGCCGACACATCAAGTGGAGTGACACATCAACATGCCAACTCACACTTAATTACATTATTTTCAAGAAATATATTTACAAAAAAAAAAATAAGAATAGGAATTATCCAAGGTTGAGACACCTTATTCCTAACATTGATTTACAATGGCTTGAACTTCAGCAATTTCCAGACTTTTATAGTGTTCATATCCTTCGGCAGATACCTGTTCCTGGTAGAAGAGGAAAAATGTGTATGCAAACCCAAGCCAATTCCCACTTCCATACTAGAAAACCATGGTTTCAGGGTGGGCGTGAGACATGGTTTAGCGTGAGAGAATAAATTAAGTGTACAGTGTCGAGATCGCTCAGGAGGGAAAGCCTATCAGCTTAATTAAAGTTCAACCAAAATTTATTCTATCATATTGTGTATTTGTATGATTTTCTCAAATTTAGGTTTTGTTTTTATCTATGCATAAAAAAACCAATATAATATGCCATACAATAGGTCAACTAATAATTAAAAAAGAGGGCAATAAAGGGTACAAAAAATTCCCTAAAACTGATGAGGAAAGGGCAATGCTGGTGAAGAACAAGCTGGACTACGTCAATTTGTCTAACATTAAACACATTTAGGTGTTTGTGATTAGGGCAATCATGGAATACTTTACTCTGGACGGCAGATTTTCCAAGGTATATAACTATCATTTTGTCTTGGCAAATCATTTTCGCCATGATATTAGGGTCTGTTTTCATTTCTTTCTATTAAGCTCGCTCAACCAGAGCATAATTGTTCATAGGGAAAAGTCTTCCCCTGTTCTTCATGAAGGTCTGATATTGCTAATAATGGATTATGTTAAAGATCATATCCCTGATACTATCCCCAAGAGCATTGAACAAGGTAAAAGGAAAATTACACCTACTGGTAAGAGCCCTAGTTAACCGAAAGCTAAAAAAAGTCGTAGTATCCCTGTTGAGCCTGATATTTCCTTATCTATCTATGATGATATTGAGGGTATGAAGATAGATGATGAACATGATGTGGTCTCATCTGAGGATGAGGGTTTCATGATAAACCTAGGAAAAAAGGAGAATAATAAAAAAAACAAAGTTGAGCAACTAGAGGGCAAAGGCTAGAAAGTAGATGACCCAAAAACTGAGAACACGGTTGATACAAAGAATAGAAATGAAATGAACATTGAGGATAATACAGAAAATACTAAGGTGAACAAGGTGTAGGATCATGAAAACTAGGACTCCTATAGGGAGTCGGGGGATAAGAATACCCATACTCAGAATAGTGAGGGTAAAACTATGGAGATGGAGGAACATAGCCATGAATGTCATAACAAAATGGAGGATCAAAGGGATGCTTCTAGGATGAATGAAGAGGAGGTCAATGCCCCTGGTGAAGAAACCAAGAAAAATGTCAATGAAGAGCACAACCATGAATCCCTGAGTGATAAAGGAGAAGTGAAGAGTGAACAAAAAAAAAAAAGTCTAAATGATGAGATTCGAGACAGGGATGTCAATGTTAAAAGGAGGGTTTCTTTCACTTTCCTCCAAATGGCTAAAAATAAAGCGGCAAATAGCTAAACTATGGACAAGTGGATTCAGGAAGACATTAACTAGATGAAAGCTAACCAAAAAAGTATGGAAGATAGAATTTATTTACTGGAGGATATAGTGGATAAAATGAGAAATGACTCTGTTATGTATTAGCAAGGTAAGGATGTTTTTGAAAAGGCTAACAATATGGATAATAAGATTAGTACTCTGATTGATAACAGGCTTAAACAAGTCAATGATAAGATAAACAACAATAAAGCACTTCTGAAGAAACTTGCCAACTTTAGCAAAATTGGCATGAAACATTCAATGGATCATATGAACTCTTTGTATAATCTTCTTGAAAGTAACTACAGTGATAAGGGTAAAACTAAGAATGAAGATGTCCAAGAGATTCAGATGTCTGGTCCTGGTACTAGGACACGATCAAGCATAAAAAGGAAGACCGACATCCAGGCCAAAGATATTACCAAGTTGAAGGAATCAATCTAGTGCCTGGAACTTCAGATGGTCAAAGTCTAGACTCTAGAAGACCAGATGGAAAAGGTTTAGTTTTTTGGCTGGAAGTTGCTGGGTGCTGGAAGTTTTTTGATCCTCGACTGCTGGGAGTTTTTTGCTATTTTTTTGCTTAATCTGAAATCTTTGTTCTATCTGGGTTATAGCCCTTTCTCGGTGTGCTATCATGCTTGATAGCTTGTTTTCTTTCTTGTTTATTCCTATTTATCTTTATGCTTTAATGTAAAGGGTTTCGGGGCCCCTTCAAAACCTGTTGTTACCCTAATCAAAAATAGGTCAACTAATAATGAAAAGAAAAATTTCACCTTTAAATAACATAAGGTTGTAATACAGATCTGAACTCTTTTGAAAAGACACTATAATATGAATATATATTATTTGTATATAATGATAGGAGTGGGGAGAGGTTAGGAGAGAGAGAGAGATGGAGATAGAGACTAGTCACATTTTTGCAAAGTCTAAATACAAGTGTTTTAAAAAATAGTGTGAGTGTATTTGTGAAGTTTTTAAGTGAATGAAAACAAGAAAAATATTATCATGATATGCAAGAGGATCTAGAGCTAAGATTTTAAAGTTTCTAACATTTTAAAATAAAATAAAATTGTCTATATTTTTCTTTTAATTATATAAATTTAAAATATGTTAAGTAGTATGAAAGAAATGATACATTTATTTTTAGAAGAAGTGTAGTTAAGTATTTTTATTTATTTTTGAAAAAGTGGGTAAGTCACTGAACTTAATTAATAAGAAAAGGAAATATATAAATAAAGAAAAAGAGATGGAAAATTCAAAATGGGTCGCCCACTGAAAACAAATTCTAAATAAAACCCTAACACAAGAATTTGAGGTTGTCATCTCACTGTTTAATTGACGTAATAAGATCATAATCTGAGATTTTACATCAAAAGTCCCAAGGGGGCATCATAGCCCTAGAAAAACATGACATTGTTTTTTGTTTATGTCATTCCTAAAAACATTTTCAAGGAAATTCTCTACATTTTTCTTTTCAAGAAACATAGTTCCTTTTTTAGCACTCAATGCTTTCAATGTGAACATCATACTAACTTGCATTTAAACTTGGCATTGAGATTTTTAATTTCTTTATGATTGCTTGACTAAAATTATGAGTAACTGGTTCATTTGTAATGCTCTACTTATTTTCAATAAAAAAAATTCAACCGCGAAGAATACATATAGTTTGAACTTATTTAAAAAGGGCTATATATTTCATAGTTTACTTTCTACAGTGGCAATTGCACTCACATTAAAATTTAGTTTACTTCCTGCCAGTGGCAACTGCACCCATATTAAAAAAAATTATGTGGACAGCATATCGACCTACTATTCAAGCATAGATCAGTTGGAAATAGTTTTCCTTCTACAGGTTGCATAATTTATATTATTTAAAATAGTAGATCCATCAATGAAATTTCTACCTATCTATGATTAACAAAAAAAATAATTAATTTGAAAGGTTGACTGCACAAAGATGTACAATTTATGTGAGGCAAAACTCAGTTTTCCAAGAGGGAAAGGGACATAATTTGCAATTAGCAGCTGGAACTATATGAGGTGTAATGTATATGTCCATTTTAAAGAAAATATAATGAAGTATAAAAATTATAGATCTATATCATTGTATAATATAATTTTCTACATAATTTTACCGAACTTTTCTAATTATATATTTAATTTTAATAATATATTCTGAGCAATATATTAATCTATTAATAATCATTATCTACTATATCTGAAAATAAATTACATGGAAAAAGGGCCAACAAAGGTTATATGATTTACCATAGATCAGAATTTTTATTAAAAACTTTGTAATGCGATTATTATACTTGCAATCAAGAGGTTTCTTTACATATACATGAAATAGTTCTTATGGCTAGAATGGCTCCTGATACATGTCATGAAATTCATCAATTTCTTTTCTTCAACTATTGCCAAATTCCATATGAATATGCCAATTCTAAAGCTTAAATTATCATTTTGTTGTAACTTTATTTTTAATTCCACTTTACAAAATGGAAGCAAAGAAAATTGGTACAAAATAAAATGTACAATTCCTTCAAATTTCATAATTTTATCTCTTCGTATCATATGTCCATTTCCATATCATATATGCATCCTTGACTGATTAGGACTTCTATTTTTTCTATACAAACAAAACTAAAACTATCATTTTTAGCATGTACTGAACAATACAAACAAAGAAGTATTTGAGTTCTAGGTTTCATCCCATTTTATGTTTTTTTTTTTAAATTTCAATAATATTCAAACCTAGATCAATAAATTTAATAGACAAAATTTGTACAAACCTACAATAGATATCCAGATCTTCAGGATTTTTCAAACCGGTATCTTTACATCCTCATACATAACATTGACTCCAAAGATTGTTCTGTTGTGGGCAACGACCTAGATTGAAGTTAAATGATAATACATACAATGGAGGGGATATGACTTTGAAGACATGGAGGCTTCTATATATACTGTGATTAAATATGCAATCCTAATTGCAGCCCTGGTGAATTAAGAAAGAGGAAAATTAGATTGTTGAGATGCTTTGCACACCACGATCTCTCATGTGTCATGCATCGTGAATGTGATTATTAAGATGATTTAAAAATAAAGTTTGAAATATCTGCAATAATTTTAAAACCAGCAATAGAAATTAAATCAACACAAAATAAAAGAGAAAAGATGATAAAAGTAAATCAACACAAAGTAAATGAAATTAGATATTGCTAAATAATAATAACACACTGACTCAAAACAAGCTCCAATACCTTAATTATTTCATAAAAGAGCACATTACTAAACTGCACAAATGACAATCATGACTATATTGGTTTGTATTTTTTACTTTTTGGTTGAATGTATCCCTTTGTATCATATCTTCAATAAAATAGAATCATACATTACAAAAGTTTAAGACTAGCCGAAATACCATTGGACCTCCAATTTAAATCAAAGCCCAGAAATATATCCAAATTAAAGATAAAAAAATATTTTCCAGCTTTCTTGAGCCCTATGAAATAATCACCTATTCAAATGGAAAGAGCTAAGTGTTGGAAAACTTCATAAAATATATTACCACTATGCGAAATAGGCAATAACTAGAAACACTAAACTTAAACATGCAAACATACTCTGAACATATTTGACAATGTTGGCTTTGTACTTAACAGCAATAAATAAAATATCAGTAACAAATAAACTACATAAACTAAGAATGGAAGCAAAAAGAAATCTAATTTTGTTAATCCCCTATTTTGGGGGGCAGAGTGCACTCTGTTTTTATGATATCTAATTTAGATCATAATACAATCAATATAATATGTAGTGTTCCCCTTTGAGAAGAAATAGAAATTATGTATGAATGAAATAAATAAGCAATCTGAATTGGGCTTAGTTGTTCCCATGTCTCAATTGGAAACTTGCTTTACCACTGTTAGCAAACTCCTCTCAAACTCAATATTTTCTCACAAAAGGGGTAGAATGGAAATAGGAAAGAACCATGACCAGATAAGACCTCAACACATGAAAGTGAAGTATGCTAAATGTCATTTCCTAGGAAGTCTTTACACCCTATGAAGAAATGCACACGATGTAGAAAAAAGTGCACAAACCTTGATCAATCTCCCTGAAATAGTTTTTGTCATTTCTGCAAGATTCTTCACATCTGTTGTCGAAAGTCAAAACAAATTGAGGCTAACCAAGATAAATTACAGAGGAGGTAAAGAGTAAACACCACTAGGTTTCATTTCATTTTCCATATTTCCTATTTCCCACTTGCGTAGCAGAAAACTAGGTGTGAGATCATAATCCTTAAGCTTATTTATCTGCACATTCATGCGTTTAATCTTCACAAGAAGGTTTGTGATAGAAAAAATAAACTAGTAAAGCACAAGAGTGGAGGCAATTAGAAGTGCATTTCTCTAGCTTTTGATTACTCACTTCTGATGAAGCATGTGCTTACTGGGGCTGCAAGAATTCCCTTCACAAGTAGGCCTTGTCTCGTACTTCTAGTAGAAATCCATTAGTAGTAACATGGAAAATGGTACCATAGACAACATGGGCTTCAAAGCATTGCTAGTCATAGAAATAAGGCCCTTTCTTAGATGACCCAAGCCAGACAATGTTAGTAGAAGAAGCATGATTACCTCTTCTCTTGCTGCATATCCAAGAACTACCCATTCTAATACCATTTCCACCTATCAAATATTTTGAAGAACCACTTCAAGTTTTGAAATTTTGGTTCAGATCTGAAATACCCACTCCAAAATAGTGATCAAAACTGACAGAGTTGTGCGAAAGCCAAGTCAGAACAATTTGATTTCTTGTTCATCGTGCCACATAGGGAGTTGTGACTTGCATGACATAGGCTATCCAGCCAAGTCCCTTTCACAACAAAACCATGTTCGCTAAACCATTGGATGACAACCTGAAACCATGTGGTGGTTGGAGCGTACTTTGACGTGATAGAAGATACCCATGCAAAGAAACCAAAGACCATAGGAAAAAATGTGAGAGAAAAAAAAGGTTAAAACTGCATGAGAAAAAAATTGGTGATTTGAGCATGAGACAGGTTTCACGCGTGAGACAATAAATCAAACGTACGGTACCGAGCTCACTCGGGAGGGAAAGCCTATTGGCTAATTACTTTAAAAAAAAGAGAGAATGGTCAAAGAGAAATTATTACTCATGTAAATTGATCATCTAAGAGTTGACAAGCTATAGTGATTGAAAATAATTTGGAAATATTCTTAAATGCTATGGAAGAATAATTTGAAAGTAACTGGAAAGTTACATAAAATATTGTATCTAATTCATAATGATTTAGATTAACAGGTAAAACTATTTTAAGTTGTGTTTGTTAGTTTTAATTAGAATGTTTTAAAATATGGTGTTTAGTTGTAGATGTTAGATATTTACTAAGTTATTTTAAATTATTAGAGTATTTTGATGTACTTTTAATTAAATTCTAATGTTATGATAAATTAAATATTTATTTTAAATTATAAATTGATCCTTTTTGAATTAGGGATTTTAATTTTAATAGTCAAAATAATAAATAAAATATACTTTATTAATTTTTTTTTCTTTTTTATAACATTCTGATACCAACAAAATTCATAAACACAATCAAATGCAATTAATTTTATCATCAAATCAATAGGAACTAATATGTACTTTTGTAGCAATATAATCTCAATGATAGAGACCCCAATAATAACATAAGTAGCACAATATAAAAGGGTAATTTCATTCACAATTCAAGGGACGTTAATGTGGAGTTCCACCTTACACACTCAACATGAATAATAAAAATACACATTGATAGTTCAATTAAACTTTATTTTGTAAAACATCAAAATGTAGTCTAGAGAAGGACTCTCTGCCACACTATATCATTATTAAAAACTCAGAGTTACATTATATGGCCTACAAAATGCCTTTTTATACTCAATTGCACATTCATCATGGATAGATTCCTCTACACCATCCTCTATACAATCTTCCCATTATACTCTGTGCAACCTCATAAATTATTTTGTGTGGCCTCATGCAAACCACAATCACACACCAAGCCCTCTTCTTCTTTCAAGCTCATTTCCCTCCAACCTTGTTTCTCCAATAATTTTCACCTTTTATTCTATTCAATGACTCTCAACTCCATAACCATTCATTTTGTCTCCAAAGATGAACCAAATCAACAACTAGTAACTATCATCAGTTTCTTTCTTTAGTTTTGCATTAATTATAAGTTTCAAGAATGAAAAATTGTTATATGCACTCGTATTGGCCACATGGTTTCTGAAAAGTCTTGGAAGTTCAATGGCATTAGTTTGTAAATTCCTAAAACCATTTCAAAAAATGCATAGGTCTTTTGTGAATAATCAAGAATCAAGGATTTGTTTGCAAAGCCCATGTGTAGATTGGCTATGTACTCTAGATATTTAGCTAAGAACATACCAAATATGACATCATGTGAATGACTAATTCTAGTTAGTATCCCAACGATTCATTGACATCATATGTAGTCTCATTAAGGAAAATTTGTGGATGA
Organism: Thuja plicata; assembly: GCA_018584345.1. NCBI lineage: Eukaryota > Viridiplantae > Streptophyta > Pinopsida > Cupressales > Cupressaceae > Thuja > Thuja plicata. The sequence continues at coordinate 402,059 of MU225739.1, read as the reverse complement.
ATTGAGATGCTCCTACTTTAGGCTCTCTGGTTAGAAGAGATTTGTGCACGTGGCTCACAAATGGAGTTAGCACTAGTATAAAAACAATGATATGTGACTAAAAATGGTACTAAAAGTTGTATATAAATGACTAAAATTAGTCACATGACTATTAGTAGCTAATTTGTATTCATTTATAACACGACTAAATTATTTATTCATGGATTTAGTCACAGATTTAGTTACAGATTTAGTTGCGGATTTAGTTATGTATTTAGTCATGGATTTAGTCGCGTATTTAGTCATTTATAATTGAACTAAATTTAATACTAAGTGATTTAGTTTCATATTTAGTCGTGTATTTAGTCATGGATTTAGTCACGGATTTAGTTACGAATTTAATCATATATTTAGTTATTAATTTCATCATATTAGGGAATGATAGAATTGAACCACCATCCTCCTACATGTAAAGTAGGTGCTCTTCTAGTGAGCTAGTACCCTTTAAAGAGTAAGAATTGTGATACAACTTGAGTCCCTACCTAATCCTTGTTGTAAAAAAAAGTAGAGAGAAAATGTTGATGTCTGTTGTGGAGGTTGGATACAACACATTTGAGGAATCAATACTAGTTGGTGAATAATGAGTTCCATTCCTATGAATAGCCAAGAAACGTAGAAAGATTTTCCTTCCATTGTTCCTCTGAAATGTTATATAATCTAAAGTTCACTTAGTATAAAGGGGTATGAGAAAAGTCTAAATAAAAATTAGCTAAAGGAATAACGCCATCTACTTATCCTATTGAAAGAATTTTCATATGATGCATGATTTGGAACAGTTTTACAACTATATAAAACACGTATAAAATTAATATGATTAACATATTACTTATTGGGGGAGCATCTCCTATAAACAATGTGTATTATAATACAAAGTTCATTTGGATCCAAAAAAAATATGTAAAGATGAAACTAAAATTTTTAAAGAGAACAAAATAAGTTTCTAAGTATGTCATGAGAAGTGCCAAAAATATAGAAAAGTGAGCAAGCAGTCAATGTATGTTAGCAATAATTTATTATAGCCAATGATGCAAAAAAAATTACAATTGTTGAAAAAACAAGAATTTAGTAATGAAAATAAAAATAAAAATATTGAAAGTTGAACAAATACGAACATAGACTGAACTATTGTTTCATTAGATAGGTTACTGCCTGGTGTGCACTTGCAATTTATAACTCTGCAAAGGATATTGGCCAACTCTTTGAGTTAATGGAATAATCCTCAACATACCTTGATTACATGGCTTTTTTTGGGTTTTTCTTAATATCTAGGTATACTAAATTCTAGTGGATTGTGTAAGCACACCAGATCAAAGGCATCAACTATTTGAAAAAAAATGTCTTAAAGAACTATTCCCTTGAAAAGAGGTGTTCTTTAAGGTGAAGTTGAGATGCCTATAACCAAATGAAATGCATGGAAAAGAAAACGTATCTATAGAAGACCTTGGATTACGTCGTTCACCAGAGAAAATTTTAGCAAGTAAGCTTAAATCCAACCTTCTAAAACCATTCCAGCATCCTTACAGTCAATGTCATTTAAAGGTGGTAATTTACTTTATATTCATATATTTGGTGAAAGTCAAAACTTAACATACCTATTTAGTAATATAGCAATGCAATTTCTATAATAGCATAGGCATTTTAACTCAAAATTGGGTAAAAAAACAACATATAACATACTATAAGAGAATACAATCATCAGTTTACCATTGTATTTTATAGCATTTGACACTTAAATCATGTTATAGTATAGAATGGAAACAAAAATACCAACTCTGAATAATGGTAAAAACATCTATATAAAAAAAAACATTACCTTAATAGGAAAGAAATTTTTCTAAAGATTTTACTTGTACTTGTGTATAAGTGATGTCCTCGTCAGCGGAAACCTTACTGGCAATTATTCACCATTTGGCGAATGTTGCATGTTGGCAACCCCAGAATTGGTGAATATTTTTGACATATTAGATTGACCCTATCACCCAACATTTATTAATATTGGTTCCAAAGCTCGGGCCCATCGCCCATCGGTTTATTTACTTTTTCCATTTATTACACATTATTGCCAATGAAATATGCATTTTAGTCCCCATAAATTTAAAACATTTGCCTATAATTTCTAAGCAACCCCAAATCGACGACCTATATTCGCCTGGTATTTTACGGATGCGTGTCTCTAACTGACGTAATTTAACCAACTTTATTAATCATGTGAAGGTATTGGATGACCCATAATTGCCTCAGAAATAACAAAAGACATGTTATAATTACATGGGCTTCACCAAATATTTGTATACCTAATACCTCCCGCCAAATTTTCCGAAGAAAGATTAGAATAAAAACATTCTGATATCTCTATATTTATAAATTAATCATTTTAAATTAAAACTTCATGATACTAGGACATGTGTGAGTGTAACTTAATCATTTTAAATTACAACTTCATCTTATTAGTTATTACATTTAATAAATGTTATTAAATGTCTAGTTTTATAGTGTAGTCAGATTTAGATTTTAATTCAACTATTTATATCTTATAATCACACATCGATATGACACATTGGCAAATTAAAAATAGAAACTTTCTCTGGACTGATAAAGAAACTTAATCATTTTAAAAATTCAGAATCTCAGTCTTCAGATTTAAAAAATATGGAAGTACTAATCCATCACTTAAGCATATACTTAAATGTCTAATACATAGGTAAAGCAACTAATTAACATATTGTAATCACAAAGAAGTCTAAGAATCATTTTTTGTACCCATAAAAAGAAAATTGAAACGAACTTGGAAAATTTTTATTATTTTTTTTCAAAAATTTACATCGTACAGTAAAAACAAAAACCTACTAGGTAACTTCTTATTGGTAAAAAAAAGTGAAACTTTGCATGTCCATTGTCAAAAAACTAGGGTAACGGGAATGGGTAAACTAGGGAATCAGGGATCTTCATCTTCCCTTTCGTCTGAGTAGAATTTTCTAGAGAGGATAATCTCTGAGAATTCATCAAGCCATGTGTAGTCTGACTCGTCGAATTCATCAAGGTAAAACCATTTCCAGAGAGAATCCCTCCCAAGTCGTGCCCATTTCCTATGTCACCTTAGTTGCTTGTCATTTAGGTTCAACAGAAAGGGTTGTTTGGCCACATTTCTGCCTGGCACCAACAACTTGCATATATCTCTTGGCCAAGGGATCCCCACCCCTTATTCCGCAAAAATAGCGTGCAATATTGACATCGTCCTTCAAGAATTTTTCTTTAAAAACCTTCCTCAACAGCATCAACATATCCACCTTCTGTCCTCTGAGGTCGAGGAGAGACGCAAAAAACCAGGATGTAATGTCCGTGTAGACGTGGTATCTGTCGACATTCTCAAGGAACTCTCGACCCAATAACATCAACATAGTAGAATTTATAAAAGCGTCGCTAGCAACCTCCCTACAAACGGAAGTGAGGATTTCTTTCGAGACATTTCCCAAAAAGGACCTCTGGTCTTCTGGGGATGTGCATCTCAAATGGATTGGTGTATCCATCTTTAATTCTTGAAAGCCTAAAGACCTAGAAACCTAAACCTTAAAACCAGAGGCACAATTTCTACCACCGGCAACTCTGACTCTTAATCTACCAAAAGCAAAATAAAGAAGAAAGAAACCAGATTCTCTTTAAATATCCCCGACCCCTTGATTGATAGTAGTGATCATGGATACTTAGAAATTAATAATTATTCTTTCTTTAATCGTATTTAATGTAATTTCTATAAATGCATTATGCTTATTATGCGTGTGAGAGATTTAAATCAACTGTCCTTAATCTTTCATATCTAAATGTAAATCTTTCCCATAAATGTTCCCATAAATGCATGTGTACTATTGACAGTTAAAGATGGCAGTTAAAGGATGTCACTGACAAGGCATTTATTTATTTTTGAGCTACGAGTTACAAGTTGCAGTTGCACTATTCACAATCCACATGAACAAATAGCCAGTAGTAATCAACGATCATGGTTACGATGCACTTTTTAAGGCTTGATACATGTCATCATTCTAGTGACTTCCTGCAGAAGTCAGTTTCCTTCCAAAATTTGGTCCGAAATTAAATTTCAACCATTGATCTAGGATGATCAAATGGTCTCAAATACTACATTTAACAATACCCAATTAGGTTATGTGTCCAATGTGTGATCAGTTATATTCACAATAAATAAAAGTGATATTCATTGCACGTTGCATTAATTACAATGTTATGTGTCATTATTCGGGTGACTTCTTGGAAAACTTTGTTTCCTTCACGAAATTGGGCCAAAATTAAACTTCAGCAATTGATCTAGGATAATCAAATGGTCTCAAATAAGACATTTAATATTAGTTGGCTTTGGCCCACATGATGCATTGACGAGTCCTATCTTTTAAAAATAGCCAAATAAAATATTTATTTTTCCCATAATTAACGATAGATTAGCCAATAAAATAAATATATTTTCAAACGACAAATAAAAATAGCCAGTACAAATATTTTTTTTACCTTCAGAAGAAAATAATTCACCTCATATATTATATATTTCCCCCACATTAATTTATAATTCACCACAATTTTATGGAATTTTCATTCGGCAAGGAAAAAATCTCCTACGCCTTTATATTATTTTCCTAATTTGGAAAAAAAATTCGCCATCATCAATAAAATTTTGCCCCTAAATTAATCTACGATTCACCAAGATTTTACACTTTTTCCTAGGAGGGGGTTTCTTAAAGTTATCCCTGGTCCTCATCCACATTAGGAAACATCATTGACACCAAAACATACAACTACCAAATGAGGTTGGACTGCCACATCCTATAAGAATCATGAAAAAAAATTAAGATAAAATAATAAATTCAAATACTACCTCAATTGTAAACCACAAAGACAATCTAATGCTATTTTAAAGTGAATGAATTAGCAATGGAAAGTCAATAAAGTTGAGGGGAGATGGAAATCGGTGATCACAATAGCATTCCATGACAGGGTGTTTGGCTGGCTAGTAGGGCATCATGGTTTAGATGTCAAATAAAAATTAGGTGATGAGGCTATTTTAGGTGTCACCTATAGTATGTTGCAAGAGAAGACAATTAACTATGTCTTCTAGAAGTTCTCTACAAATAAAGGGTTTTGGGGATGATTGCAAACATATATCAATTTATTTTTCAATACTTGTTTATCTTAGGAAGGAGCTTCTCTAGGAGAATATTGGATTGTCAAAGATAACCACAAGAGCCTAAAGCAACCAATTTGGTTGGTGTTGATCAAAATCCTTTGAATTACATAATGAAACTTGCTATTTTGTAAATGATAGCCCTCCACTCATGATGAGAAAGAGATCTAGATCCACTTCAAATGAGAATCATTTGCAAACTCACTATGAATGATAGATAGGATTCCTTTTCCCATTTTGCATATGCAGGGAGGGAAGAGGTTTAAAACTTATGTTGGGCATCTGAAAGTGCTAATTTTAATATTCATTGAAAGAGCAAAACATTACAGTTCCAAATCTCAAATTTAAACAATGGAATAAATTTGATGCCCAAGTAAGCAGGTTTTGTACAAACATATGTAAAATATTTTCACATGCAAAGTCCCACTTAGATCATTTTATTTTCCATATGCATCAATGAGGATGGATCAGCTTACATATTATGGCACAAGACCAATTATTTTTATTTCTTTCATTAAATATTTTACAAGAGAAGGAGCCAATCCACATGCCTTCATTATAATGTTGTATGTGACAACTATAGGTTTGAAATCAGCTTTATTGGATGCTCTATTACAGAAAAAATAGGGCTTGATAGTTGCCTCCTATGGTTTTTCTTTTTAGTATGTATTTTTTTGAATTCAAGGAGATCTTTTTTTTAGAGAAAAAATGTATTTTCACTTATTAATTAAATAATTATTGATTTAATTATTAAGACACCTTATTCACTTATTATTTATTTAATTATTAAACCACCTTTTATCTCTAGTTCACTTAAGCTAAACTTTAGGCATGCAATAATTAATTCTTTATCAGTTATTATCATGCAACCTAGGTTTCTCCACCTTTTGGGTGTTTGATCTCCTTTATAAGGATTGATCTCTTTGTAAAATTATAAATTCTTTTTTAATCTTATTCCATTATTATTTAACCAATTCAGGATGTTTCCTCTTCCACAGATCTATTTTTTCTGGCCTCTATATCTTTTGCTTCTCTCTTTATGTGACAAGTGTTTGCATGCAGGTGATGCTTGGGAGCTGTAGGGTTGATAGTTTTTCATCAACTCCAATATGGTATCAGAGCTCTACCCTTTCATGCCTATGTTCTCTTAATAAGATTTTTTTGGTCTTGCCCTTCATATCTATTTTTTTTAGAGGTTTTCTGTGAAAAGTTGTGTGGATTTGGGGTTGATATATTTTTCAAAGTACTATGGACACAAACTGACCTCACCATCATGGCCAGAATGCCCCAAAACCCTCATTTTCATATAAGGCACATCTAATTTGGACACAATTGAAATTTGGGCCCTCTTTTTTGCATGCATAACCTTTGCATTCTTTTCGAGGAAAAAATGTCTCATTTTTCACGTTGTCTCATTTTACATGCCACTGATGTCAGCAGTCACATGTCTAAGATTTAGGTTAGATTTCACGGCCACCAACCCGTCATACAACTTGCCTTGTTCTTCATAATGAGAACCTTGTGGTTTTTTGCTCATATCTTGCGCATACGATATCGGATTTTGACCTATCTTATATTGTCAGAAAGATATTTCCAAGCTCTATCCAAATTGGTAGGTTAGAATTTCTGATTTTTCCATCTTGCAGGGTTTTTTATAATCAAAATTAGGGTTCATTTTTGCATTCTAGGAGCCATATCTTTCTCATCCAGACTCTTCTTTTTTTACTTCCACATGGCATTGAAAATTTGATTCAGTGCTCTATCTTATTTCATGGGTCTCACACCCAGAATCTGCTCTAGGTATTTTTATTCATATTTTAGCATTTTTGCAACCTGGTGGATATCTTGGATGTTTTAGGTCTTGGGATCATTTTTCATGCATGGGATGACCTCTTTTTAGCTGTTATTCATGTTTCTAAAACTTTCTATCAATCATAAATATTGTAGACATCTATTTCTATCACATTTCTCTTTTTGCAAATGCACTGAAATAAAGTGTCATCTGATGCATGCTTGGGATCTTGCACATTTGGTGCTTGATTGTACTCGCACTATATTATAAAGTACCATAGGGGGTTTAATTTTTTCTTTGTTTTTCATCTACCTTTGACAAGTGAGTGTTCCTTCCATGACATTAGCCTCATTATGTGTGTCAAGAGAGTGATCCATCCACGACATCATCCTTTATATGTGTTTTTATATTCTTCATCATGCAGTTATTCTTGGCAGTCTGATTTAGTGTACCTTCCATGCCTCTCCCTATTCAACATTATCGGGGGTATCTCCTATTAGTTCTAATGCTTCCTTGGTTCGATGAAGTGATCCATGTATTCAAAATTTGTTCCTATGTACTAGGTGGATGCAGCGGTTGGATACCTATGCATTTTGATGAGATGGATCATTTACCATATGGAGACTCTTTCATTCCTATTTTGGAGGCATCCTTCCATCTTTGATTGATCATATTTTCAAGATTTTCTTACAGTCTTCTCTACCTGATCATGTTCTATTATAGTGGAGGTTCCAGTAGTTATTCTTTGAGAGTGTTTGTAGCTTCATGCTACAGAGGTGTTGTACATGTTATTCCTTTGTTCCTATTCTTCTAGGACACTCTCTAGTTGGAGGCTTCTTTAGTTATTCACTAGTCTTCATCTCTTTTAGGAGAGGGATTTTTACCACTGGGTTTTCTCCTTTTTATCCTCTTTACAGAGATTTTTGTACTTGGGTACCTGATCAAGCCTTGTTTCTAGGACCCATTTCCTGCTTTCAGTAGCTGTTTCTAGATTTTTACCTTCTCCCTAAGTTTATCTTAAAGGGGGACGTTAGAGTAAAAAGGTATTTTCACTTATTAATTAAATCATTATTGATTTAATTATTAAGACACCTTATTCACTTATTAATTAAATTATTATTTATTTAATTATTAAGTCACCTTTTTTTAGCAATACCAAAATGAAAGATGGCTCGCTCTGCTAAATTTTGGCAAAAATTTGTAAGCTTTCAAAATGACTTTCCTAGAGTGAACTTTGTTACTAAGCCAATTCCATTACACAATCTAGATCTACAACATCCTAATCCTACACACAAACTGTTTTCTTGAGGTTTAGGTCCTCTGCGTGCTCCTCTTTCTCATTCTTCAAAGGGTGTTCTCCCCCTGTAAAAAAGATTTGCTGCTTTTTCCAATGCGGAAGTTTGGAGTTAGGGAGGCCTTTGTTCCTCTTCTTGGAGGGTCCCATTAAACTATTCAAGACTGCATCTGAATTCTTTCTCAGTGGAAAAAATTGATTGATGATTCTCCTTTTTTGAGAAAACTAAATATGCCTACAAAAATATGGGCAGGTTTTCTGGATTAAAATATAAAGGTGAATTGAAATCTGGTCCAATCCTAGTCTCTTTGATGGATCACTCAAACTGTAATGTTGAACTAACAAAAGATAACCCTAATCAATGGGTGAAGGTTAAAACAAAGAAGAGATCAGGTTCAGGCCATTTTGTGCACCCAATAGTGAAAAAGGATTTTGGAATCCTCCCGTGTAATAACTTTAATGTACTTCATCAGGATCTTCTTGGCTTGCCTTCCTTTCTCGATCCTCCGATTTTACCCCATGGAAATGTGGGACTATCGCATAAGGCTCACATTGCAAACATCCATAGTCGACATTCTCCAATTTTCTGATCATTTACTAAAAGGTATGAGAGAGGCTTGTCTCCCTCTAGAATTAAAAAATGTTTTTTGATACAACGACGGATGTGAAAAATGTTTTTCATATGAAATTAGGGAAGATTGAGAAGATTAAAATGCTATGCAAAAAATCACAATTTTTGCTTGGTGGAATGTATATGGCACACCTATTAGTGAAATTGCTGACTAGTGTAAAAATAAATATAAAGGATAGTTAAGTACTTCTTTTCTCTCATGGTTTTTTTCTTTTAAAATGCAATAGTATAGAATTAAAGGATAATTTTCTAAATTTAGAAAACCCTAGTTTCAAAAATTGCAATTTTACCTTTATTAATTGGATCCTAAATTTTGATCCAAAAAAATTAAATTTTTTAAAAATTGATAGGGCTATTCTTTTGTCGAACATTCCTGTTGAATTGATATGTTAGAATTAATCTTTCCTTGGTATGTATGTAATTAAAATATATACCAAGGTCATGTCTTATATTTGTAATTCCTTTAATAAGGAAATTTAGATATTCCTCCTTAAGAGGATTCCTACACATGGCACACACCAAATGTGAATGTGGCACACATAGAGTATGGGAGTTACATGCAAACTCCTCCACTCATCTCTACTTAAGAGATGGCTCTCACACACAAGTTATGGTTCTAGGGTTCTCATAGGGATTCTAAGTTGGATTTCTTCTCTGTTCTCTCATTCTCATTCTTGTAATATTGTAATGAGCTTATTGCTCTCATTCTTTAGGCTTTGAGCCATATTCATATTGTTCACAAGGGGTTTTTCTTGCTTTTCCCCTTTCAAATCCTTGTGTTCTT
>MU225739.1:372067-388921 GCA_018584345.1 Thuja plicata | reverse complement strand
CTCTCTCTCTCTCTCTCTCTCTCTCTCTCTCTCTCTCTTTCAGTATTTTGGTAAAATCTTTTCCTTTGCATACTCTCTTGGATTCTTTCCTTCTCATTTTCATTATTTTCTTTATAAATCTAACATGATATGATCAGATTTATTTGTAAACATAGGTAATAAGATAGGGAAATATGTAGGTATGGTATACACTAAAAGACCCCAATCTGATAGCATGATTATTGTTAATATGGACATTAACATTCGCACTATTAATCTGATTACGATTGAATGCCTAAAGGATATTTATCTTATTAAACTTGTATTACTACAGTCAAAACTTATCAAAGAAATGGAAGATAAGATTATATTTGACATGATGAATGTCTCTCCTCACATTGAGAGTTATGTCTCCCCTCCTACTGTGAGGGTTGTGTCTCCAACAGAGGATATTGAAGAAGGAGAAAGAGAGGAAGGAAATTTAAAATCAAAGGTCTTAGAAGGAGGCATCTCGGTAAAATTTAATGAGAATGCATGATGTTTCATATTGTATCTGAGATAGTTCCTGATCTAATGTAAATCTACAAAGAAAATACCACTAATACATGTAATAACATCTTAAATGCTTCCCAAAGCCAGGTTGAGGTTGTTCGTACTAATATCAATATTGAAGCCTCTTCAGAGATGGAGGAAGAAGTAATATTATTGACTGAACATGTGTGTGAATTTTTTGTTAACTATATAATGGATCAAATAATGAATGAAATATGTGACAAGGAAGAACTCTTGAGACAAAGAGATGTGTTTATCAAAGGTTGTCTAGAGGCTGAGGATGATTAGGATTCAATTGATATTGGTAATCTCTAATTAGATCTTGATGATAGAGAGCTTAAGGACCAGGAAAAATGTGGGATTGCATCTAGTCTTCCTAGTTTGCAAGCCCCTGATTGTGCCAAATCTAATAAGAAAAGGGGAAGGAAATCAAAAGAGGAATCAATATTATTGGATGGATGTGCTACGGGCCAAGTTGAATTGGCGACCATTTCTAATTCAAGGAAGAGGAATTTCCTTCCCAAGTCACCATGAATATCCTAACTTGGAATCTTAGGGGCTTAAATGCCCCTAACAAGCAGTGAATTTTAAAATGTTGCATATCTCAAACTAAAACTAACATAATTATGCTACAAGAAACCAAATTGGACAACAAAGAAATAAAATTAAAAAAAAAAACACTGGGGTTTAGAGAGCTATGGGGAGATCCAGCCAGAGGGGATTTTGGAGGTTTTGGATTCATTTGGGATCCTAGAAAGGTGTCTCTCACTAAATTAGGGGATCACGTAAACTAGATATGTGGAATTGTTAAGATCCTCTAGACATCACTATGTTTCAGGATCTTCAATGTTTATGGCCATACCCCCAATCTAGAGAAAGAAAGAGTATGGAAGGAAATTGAGAAGAAGTTGGAGGATTGTTTAGGTGAGATTTCAATAATTGGAGGGGATTTTAATACAATTACTAAAGCATCATAGAAATGGGGTGGCCTTCAAAGACTCCCCCATGATGTTGAGATATTTAATAACTGGATCAATAGGAATGGCCTCTTCGAGGTCTGCACACTAAAGGATGCTTTTAGTTGGAATAATAGGTGGAAGGGTTTCAGATTTATTGTTGAGAAACTTGATAAATTTTTAATTAATGGTAACCTGGCAGACTTACCATTCACTGTATCTACTAATGTTATACCCATTTTAGGTTTGGATCACTACCCAGTAATACTAAACATAATCAAAGAAGGTAAACCGGATAACTGCCCTTTCAAATTTGAAAAATTGTGGCTTAAGAGAGAGCATTTTGTGGATATTATTGAAAAATGGTGGAAGGAAATAGAGGTATCTGGATCTAGGTTATATCAGGTGGTAAAAAAATTAAAAATGATTAAGAAAATAAATTAAAAGTATGGAACGTTGATCATTTTGGGAACATTTTTGCAAACAAAAATACTTTGGAGGAAAAACTGGCAAATTTAAATGAGGAAGTAATGGAAAAAGGTATGGATAAAACCCTCTACAAGGAAGAAAAATGCTTAATGAAGGAATATGAAGAGGTATTAGCAAGTGAAGAAATATTTTGGAGACAGAAATCTAGGGAGACATGGTTTGAAGATGGGGACAGAAATACCAAATTTTTCCACAATAGTACAAAACACAAGAGAATTGTTAACAAGATCACCTCCATTAAACTTATGAATGAGGAAATAAATAATGAACTTGAAGGTATAGCAAAGGAGGTGATAAGGTATTTTGAGAACATTATCAGTAGACAAGGAAAAAGGAATATGGACACCCAAGATAGAATTATTAGAAAAATCCCCAAAATTATCTCCCATGAACAAAACAAAATTCTATAGAAAAAATTACAAAGGAAGAAGTGAAGCTAATCTTATTTAAAATGAACCTAGATAAATCTCTAGGACCTAATGATTTCCCAACATGTTTTTTTTTTTCAGTAGTGCAGGGACTTCATAGGGATGATGTGTCTGAGGCACTGGAAGGGGTAAGAAATTCAGGAATTTTTTTGAGAGAAGTTAACAATACCTTTATTTCCCTAATCCCAAAAAAGGAGAAATTTTATTCCTTTGATGATTTGAGACCTATAGAACTATGTAATACCTTATATAAACTTTTCACTAAAACAATAGCTAGTAGGCTGCAAAAATTCATCCCAAACATAATTAGTGAGGAGAAAAAAAGTTTTGTCCAAGGTAGATCAATATATGACCGAGTTATCATAGAACAAGAAGCTATTCACTCAGTCCAAATGATCTAAATTATGAATCAGATTACAATACTTGGTGTGATACTTGCGGTATTGTCAAGTTCAATATAAAAACTAGAAGACTAACAATAAAATTGCAAGCCAAAAAATGATCCAGTCTATTCGAAATTGGAGTTTGTACAAATATTATGGATCCCAAGGGTCACTAGAATCCATTGGAAATGAAATGAAGAGTTCTCATAATGTTTATTACAAATAAACTTATAAAAACTACCAAAATTTTCAAAAAACTATATATAAATTTAGGCCCACTTAGAGAAGGCATAACTTTCAAGTCCTAGTTGTGATTTATGAACCGTTACTTCGTTAGAAAGATAATAAAAAAATAGAACCAAAATCAGGAGAGTTATTAAGATGAGCTCTCCCTGAGTCTTTTAATCCCAGAAATGCCCCGAAGACCTTCAAAATGTAGTTTACTGAGACAGAAAATACTGAAAAATTAGATTTCAGTATTTCCCAATTCCATCCAGATCACCGAAATAATCATGACCCTAGTATTTTAATAAAGTTATGATAGAGCTAACTGGAGTTTTCTGAAAAAGTGTTTGATGAGGAGACTATTGACCATCTACTTCTTAGATGTCCATACTCTACTCAATGCGGGACATGGTTATGTTCACAACTTGGGTGGGCAACAGTGCTTCCAAACAATATAACTAATTTACTAAAATCTTGGCCTTTCCTTATAAAAGGAATCATTTATTGCTCACTATGGATTGCTTCCCCTTCAAATTGTTTTTGGGAAATATGGAAAGAACGAAACATACAAATTTTTCAAGGAAAGGAATTGGATATAGGCCAACTTATTATTAAAATTGAAGTCTTTATTGTAGAATTAACAAATAATCGTAACATGAATAAGGTTAAAAAGGAAATGACTATGTCACACTAAGATGAGAAGATGAGAGGTAAGTGGCATGGTACTTTTATCCCTCCTTTTATTGGAAATGGAGGTACATTAACAAAAAAGAAGAGAGACAAATGTAAATGGACACCACCAAATGAAGGCTGGCTAAAATTAAACTTTGATGGTGCTTCTAGAGGTAACCCAGGCCTAATTGGCATTGGGTGTACCATTCACAATAAGGAAGGTAAGGAGGTGGAAAAATTAGCTAAATACATAGGAAAGGAGACTAATAATGGGGCATAATTACATGCTCTGGTAGAAGGATTATTAAGTATATGTAGACATTTAGGATGTAAAAATTAGAAATTTAAGGTGACTCATCTATTATCATCAATGCCTTAAGAAAAGGCTCTCTCCTTAACTAGAGATTAGATGCTATGTTGGCTAGGGCTATTGCTCTTTCCTACGATTTCAATAAATTAACAATTAACCACATTTATAGAGAAGGAAATAAAAGAGAAGATGAACTAGCTAATCAAGGAATCAAAGATTTTCTCATAAGTTAGTCATGTCCCATCAAAATTTACACTAAATAATTTCATTAATCAAGTAATAGAATCTGTAAACTACCTTAATCAAATTCATTTTCCTTCATTAAGAATGCAGAGTAATCATTTCATCTAAAGATGAATAGAGTATAAAACACAGGATAAATGATCCCTTTATCTACTTTAGAAAACTTAAAACAACTTAGTATTGAAGAGTTAATTACTAAAGATTGGAAAACTAAACAAAAAAATCTATAACTTATTCTATTAAGCTCAGGTAGTCTATTTGTGTGGCCCGCCTTCTTCCCATGTCTTTTCTATTTTAAGATATCGATCCATGGTAGAGAGCAATCGTGTAATGTTTTCATCCTTTGGGATGGTCACTAGATCATTCCTTACTATCTATAAGAGATGGTCATCCTTTATTTGCTTGATTTTCTTGGAGACATCATGGCTGGCTATTGCAAGTTGTACATCAAGGGCCAGAATTTTAGTGATACTCCCACTCTAATAGTTCACAGGTTTGATAATGTTGTCTATACCTAGCTTATATTTGTTCTTCATACCCTCAACATTGATTATCTTGTCACCTGTGACATGTTGAGAACTGCATTCCATCTCATTAAAATACTTCTCCATATGTGTAATGCCTTCTTTAATGGTTTCAACCATGAGATGTAGTTGTTCATGGACTTCCATTATAGTGTCCCTCTTGAACAAGAGTGAACAATCCCACCTCTTAAGGGGTGCATCTTCTTTATCTAATACCTTTAAGGCGATTGCATCCTCTATCTTAATCTTCATTAACTCCTCTAACAAAGTATGGAGACTCTCTATTATTCGATTCTCTTCCCTGAGAAGCTGAATATCATTCCTCACAACATCCTTTAGATGTAAATAGACCTTATAATATGCCCCTAGGCATTCGATTATAGGGAGCCCCTTGGCCTTTATATCTTGTATCTAATCCCTGCCTATTTGTCCCAGATGGTGATCCTCATGTAACTAAGTGATAACCTCCTAACATGTATATGATAAGGAATCAAATGTCTCACTAGATGGATGTCCAAGCTATGAGGAAAATGGGGTTAAGGATTTTATGATATATTCTATAAGATGAGCTATTGTAGAATTTAGCTTAGCCTTTTCCCCATTCAGGTTGTCCAACCTTTCCCTTAACTCTTGATGTGTAAAATCCTACATATCTACTAAAATTTCATGGTGTGAGGGACATCGGAGAGGTATCTTCAAGTATTTTTGCTTGGTAAATCTCCAATAGGACATGCCCTATATCCTTTGGGCCTAGTGAAGATAATACATAGCCCTCCTTTTTTCTTTTTGTCATTGAAGGGCCCCTCATGATCTGAGTGACCAAGACACTCAAAGGTACTCTATCCTCTTCTCTTTTTCTCTTTTTTTTCGATTGTTTTCTCTATCCATGCTGGTGTGGATAGAACTCCTGAAGCATTGGTCAAAATATCTATATCAAACAACCTCCTCACTATTGGAGGACTATGCATGGTTGAGGATGGGGCAGAGAAATGAGGTACCTTGTGGGGAAGAGGGCTTAGATGCTCCTTCTATGTATCTTTCTGTGACCCTGATGACTGTGCTCCAATGGTCTTCTCTTGGGATTTCTTATGTATTTCTCCTTGAGAAACAATAACCTTCTCTCTAGCTTCTCCTAGATGGGAGCCTTCGTTTGTGTCAAGATTTATTACTGGTAAGGACCCACTTTCACATGTCTGTGCCAGCATATGGACCTTCTCTGGTGGCTAATCATCCCGTGGGCTCCTTGTTTCTCATTACAATTTGGTGGCCCTATTTTAGATTCTTTGTAGGTTGATACTGTTGGGTTCTGATTTGGGGTGGGCAAGGGTTTGGTGGTACATGATCCCCACCTGCTTGTCTATTTCCACTTCACCCACTCCATTGTCCGCTTTAGGATGCACACCATCCTTTGGTTGAGATCATATAGCTCTGGCCAATCAAATGTTATGGGCTTCAGTGGTGTCCCCTTTATCCTTCGCACATATTGGGGTGAAAGTATATCCATCCCATCTTCTGTTACCCCCTCCACATAAATATTTACTCCATAGAGTCTTATCTTCTCTACTGTGAGTCATGACCATTACTGCTCCCTCATGCCATAATCATCCATGTTATTCGTCCAATAGTCCTCTAGGGTGGGGATATGGTGGAAGGATGATCCAAGCTACAAATTATCCTTGACAAAATTTACAGGATCAAAGTGTGTTCAGAGCACATTGTATTTCTCATATGAATACTTTGCTTTGGCACACTTTACTAGGTTATGGGTGTTGGAACTAGAGGAGAATGTATAAGGACCAACTATTATGGGAAATTTTATCCCCACCTTATGACGCTCATGACACCTGGTATTAAACTCTAAGATCTGCTTACAAATCTCTACACGGATGAATTTATCATCTAGATATCTTGGTAACTTATACGTATAATTTTCAAAAGCCCCAATCCTAAAATAAGTAAATGTCTGAAATTGAGTAAAGTGGCTACCATAGGTAGTTATCACCGATGCTTCCTCTGGGAACATTCTCCGCTCGGGCCAGCCCTGCAGCTCCCTACATAATTTCATGGTGAATGCATTATTTACTCTTTGGAAGCTCTCGTAAATATTATGCATTTGTAGACATGCATAGTAATCATAAAATTGTATATTCTCCTCATACTCTTCTAAACTTGGGAGACCGGGCTAGCCACGAACACAAGCTAAGGAATAAATAATATAGGAAGACATATGAAAGGAAGACGTGCGTTTTGCAATATTGATAATTTCGGTTAACCTGTTACTCAAGAGCTGAGCCCAATCAATATATCTTCTCTCGGTATTGATGGTTTGAGCAATGAAAAACCACCACTCCTTGGAATTTAGGGAACTCTCATTTCCGCATAGGTGATGCAATAGCACTAGGATATCCATGATCTCTCTTTTCAGATTAGTTCCGTATAATGTCTTTGGAAGTTTGGAGCTAGGGGCCCTCTTGGTTCTAAACCAATCGGCTGATATCTCACCTCTCCATCTAGATTTATTCTCATTAAAATATGAGGCAAACATTGAAAAATCTCAGTCAGTATATTCTTCTCGGGTTGGAAGGCCAAAAAAATTAGGCATTGACTATCTATCCAATGTTACTACAACCTCATTATTTGAATTCCTTATATGCCCACTTCCAGGGTTGAATCAAGAAATGCACTCCATTATCAGTTTGGGAGCTTGGATGGAAAATAGAAACCCCGCCACTTGGATTAACCCACTCTCAACCAAATTCTTCATTATGGGATGTAAATGTGGTATATGCACCTGTCGGTACAAATCTTCCAAATCTTAGAAACTCAACTTGGTATCGCCGATATATTTCCAATCGCTACTTGTACCATTCAAATGTTCGTAGCCATGATAGTTTAGGGCCATTTTAATATAGGTGATGCTTCACAATTTCAGAATTTCTTTCCACAGTTGTACAACTCTGAGACTCAGTTGGAGGCTTTTTCCTCACCTTTATCAACTATGTCACTTTTCCCTATGCATTTATTACATGTACTCTATATTCATTATCCCTATTATAGTATTGGACTCTCCACACTAAGAAGTGGTTAGACACCATAATAGCTACTATCGAAAAGGATTTGACGTCTAGGTACCCGTTAGTAATAATTTTCTTTGTATAGTTTTTGTCCCTGTTTTCCTCCCTGGGGCTTCAACTCCTTCTTTCCTCTACCTCTCGAACTCCTCCCTTTTCGAGAACTCTCAACTACTTTTCATAATTTTGGTAACAATGTAATATAGCTACTTGCATGAAAATACATCTATTTATCTTTCCTTTTGACATCTTTGAACCATCGCCTTTTCAAAAAATTTAGCCCTGAAATATCCTTTTCCTTGTAAGGGGGGTCATGTTACTTCCTCGTTATTTCTTATGATAGGTTTATTATTTTCCCTAGTTTTATCTCACGATGTTGATGTTGGAATCTCAGTTCTGCAAACTCCCCCTTCCTCCTTTACAGTACTACGGATTCCCCATAATATACCTTTACGTAAAAGTGCCTTTTATTTGGTCTTTCACGAGCATTTCGGATTCATGGGAACTCTTTGACATATGTGCTTTCCCGACATCCCTTATCAGAATAAGTATACAAGTTGTTCCTTTTCGATTTATAGAAACACTTTATATGGCTCTATCCTTTTCTTTTAAATAAAAGAAAACATTATTGAATTATTTACACCCATCTTATTGAAATATCTCTTTCTTAGACGAACTTCAGAATTTTGGAGATCGCACACTTATCTATCTTTTTCTTTCCACTATCATTTAATGTTTCCCTTCCCGAATACATGGATTCATTTGAACTTTTATCCTTTTCCCATGATCACATAAACATTTACATCCTTAAAGATTTTTTTCAGTATTATAGGTATATAGCTACTTTGGGAGTTCCGCATCTACGACTGCGGGAAATATTTTCCTCTCTCCTTATTTAGTAGTTAATAATGAATCTATCTCTTATATTATATCTCTTCTCAGTTAAGTTTAAAGATGATCGAGCCAATATAGAATTAATATGAATAAATAAATTATCTTACTATAAGAATTCTTGTCATAAATATTCATAGTAATAGTTTTAGATTCAAAGCAATCCCCATTCAATACTATTTAATGTCAAAAAAAGATCGTGTTAGATACGCTAATTTGACATATCTCATAAAATATTTTAATTTTAATGGTATATTAAATGTGCACCACAATTGAAGTTAAGTAAAAGATGCCTCACAACTAAGTGAAAGGAGTATATTTATTAAAATCATTAATGGTGAACATGCCCCTTCATTAAGATATCAATACATAGGCATAACAACACTTATGGGCATTCAATAAGCATGCCTTGCATCAATACTATTAGACCCCTTAGTACAGATCTTAATTATGAAATAGATTTTTAGCATGGCCAAAATCTTGAAAGGACATCTCACTCGTATAACCTTGGGATAGGTAGGAAATTATATTAAATTAAAAAATTATTACTCTAACAACATAGAAATTTGTACCCAAGTTTATATATCATATACGCTATAATACTGTATTTAGCAAGTTTTCAAATATAGGAAAAAAAAAACTTCTGACGGACATAGTGTTGCACTTCTCTTTTGCATAAGGATACAAAGAAGAAAAATAATATGGATACCCCAATTAGACTCAAGGGAGAAAAACAACAGACTAAAAATCAAGAATGAAATTACATAATAGAGGATTCGAGGCATCATCAACCACAATAACTTATTAGTGGTAGAGGCTATAATCAAAGTCTTAGGAAAAGATTACTTGAAAAATACTGATAGGACGAGAGTGAATTTAGACATGGCATCAATGTTCCTAGCCTTGGAAATGTTCTTGGAAAGGGAGAAAAAGATAGCAAAAAAAATTTGTGAAAAGATATTTAAAGCAAACATTATTGGAGGAATCGATGTTGTCCTTCAGAATGTAGATGATGATTTGATGATTCCCAGAGGTAGGAATTATGAGAGAGCCCTCTTAGGGGACAATTAATCCCCTAGATACACTATCTTATGGTTTGAGAGTAGGGAGGCTTACAACTCACTAGTTAGCAGGGGTAGAAACCTAAACTTTCTGACGACCCTATTAGATATCAAGCGCCCAGATAACCCTGACTGGTTTACTACATATTTAAAAGAAGAAAGTATTGCAGGTTTTGCAACTGGTCAGGATGGGACAAGCGTGGCTCAAGCAATAATTATCTATGATGATGATAATGACAACGTCTTGGAGCGGTAGGATGGATTTCCCTCCTGCGGGATATACCCTTCTACCTCGAGTGGAAATATTTGGAGTAAGGATAGAGGATTTCTGTCAAGCTAGGAAGGACTTTTTATGCTTTAAATTACATTAGATATTTTATCACTAGACTGCTATTCATAAGTTTTATGCAACTCATTACCGAGAATTCCCTTTTTGTTTTTGATAGTCAGGGTTACACTCAGAATCATAACCAAGGGTGCATATCCGAACTATAATTTTGATCTATTTTTTGAATTACAATTTTATAGTAACAACAATTTTTATACTATCAGCAAGAAAGGAAAGTAAGAATAACCCTTAGTAGAAGTATGTGGTATTAATATAGACTCAAACACTGTAGGAATGAATGGAAGAACTATATTACTTAAGAGATTGCATTCCTTTTAACGAGGAATATCATAATTTATCAATCCTCTGCTTAGGTGGATTATTATTAGTTTTTGGTTCATGAAAATAGGAATTGCACCAATCATAATTCATTATGATCTCCATTAGTAAATTATTTAGAAAATGCATATAACTGTTGTATGATGGAATATTTTGGATTTTTATCTTATCTAAAATTCTAGATGATACATATCACTAATGAACCAGGAAGATATAGATGTCTTATGTAAGTGATGTCTGCGCAGATTTAGGATAAAGTTTATTCAGAAAGAGAATGGATAAGGAGTGTTACAAAAGACTTCCCAAAAGGAAGCAATAGTGCGAAAGTGAGCTCAAAGTTTCTAGAAGAATTCTATGTAATAGTTAAGGTTAGCAAGGATGCAGATTACCTCTTGTGAGGAATCAAATTGTAAAAGGAGGAATGCCTCCTTCTATTCTATTTTTTATTTTAGACTATAAGACATATTTTGGAACTTGGTCCCAGGCTAGATTGGAGGTTTTCTTCTCCGTTCTTTCCTACCAGTGCCCGGATTGAATGGACACAATGTATCTTTACAACTTTTTAATATAATAAACCATGGCTTAGGCTTTTTACTAATAATTTTTTTTATTAAGTCACATTTTTATCTTTAGTTCACTTAAGCTAAAATTTAGGCATGTGATAATTAATTCTTTATTAATTATTATCATGCAACCTAGGTTTCTCCACCTTCTGGGTGCTTAATCTCCTTTATAAGGATTTGTCTCTTTGTAATTATTGATTATTTTGAAATCCCATTCCCTTATTATTTAATAAATTGAGGATATTTCCTCTTTCACAGATCTATTGTTTCTGGCCTCCATAGCTTTTGCTTCTCTCTTTTTGTGATAGGTGTTTTCGTGCAAGTGATTCTTGGGAGCTATAGGGTTGATAGTTTTTCATTAAGTCCAATAATTTTCACTTTCCTCATAGAGCCCATTTTTATTCTAAATGTTAAATAAATGGAATGTTGGGGCATACTGACGAGATTTGACACAAATATAGAGAAGTGTATTGCAACACTATGTATTAGGTTCACATCCATATTTAACCATTTTATCAAATATCTGAATGATCTTCTCTACTAACCATGTATTAGCATATTATCCTAGAAGAAAATTCCATGGGACTACATCTAACATTATCCCAGCTGTTGTCATATCATTTTTCACTTCCATTTCAAATAGTATTTCTCAGATTTAACAAGAAAGATTCCAAAAGAATATATAAGAAAAAATAGCATTCTATATAACCTTCACTAATATGCATCCAAACAATGAGTTCACCATAAATCTTTAATTAAACTCAGACAATGTGTAGACCTGAAGCATGAAATGATAAAGGAAAATTATAGTTAATAGTGGACAATAGATCACACCTGTAGATCCCCTCCAAACTAAGAACTATTGTACTGATTTACTCTTTCTTGGGGACTAAAATATATTTGTAGGATCTTGTTTGGTTCTGTCTTATTCAAGAACTTCTTTCTACTAAATATCTAGAACATCCCATAGTTAGTCACCACTCAAGCACAAGCAAAACATTCTTTCCTTCTCTTTGTTTGTCTCATTTGTAGAATATCTTCCTATAGTTCATCCTTTTCATGCATTTGATAATAGTTGTGATTATATATCATACCTTGCCAAAGAAATTAAGAAATACTCCAAGCTGCTCAAATAAGGACCTATGAATATTGTAGCAACCAAATCTGATAGTTTAGATGCTAAGAGCTTGATATATGGTACATGAGCACCCATGACCATTATGGTGTCCAAAAGAAAGTTTCATGAGTTGTGCTTTGTTTTGTGTTGGATAAGGTTGTTTTAGGATGAATAAGGTCCCATGAACCATTTTTATTAAGTGGAGATCAAATTTGTAAGACTTATTGGCCATTAGTCCTTGTTAGCCAATATAGTCTTGATATGGTCAACCATGGTCAAGGTTACCAAAGGTGTCCAACATGGGAGAACTCCATGAAATAAGGCTTTTTAGCCCATTTTAGAATGTTTTAGGCTTAAATAGGCTCCCTTAGACTGCTACACTTTAGAAAGCTTCTTTTCCTCATCACAAGGGACACACAAACCTTTAATACAAGTAAACAACATTATGAATTTTCCCATTATTAATGTTCCATAAAGGATTTCATGACACTTAATGGAGTAGGCTTGAAGTCATTTCAACACAAATGTAAACTAACTGTCCTAATCTTCCATGATAGATAAGTGTGCAAAAGGACTCTAATATTCATTGTTTTAACAAATCCCCCATATGGAAAGAGGCTCTAAGAATCCTTGAAAATATATCCAACCAATCCCCTTTTATGGATGATGACTTAACACTCAGAATGTTGTGTTCTCAGCCTTAACTGTGATAGTTCTATTCTTCATTAGCAGAGAAGAGACTTGTAATATTTCAAAACAATATTGGTATAAACTAAATGCCTTACAATATTTGTATAAACTAAAATCTACCTTGTCAACTCACAAAACAATATTGGTATAAACTAAATGCCTTACAATATTTGTTTTGTATGACATAAATCAGGGAGCTCAAGCTAATCAGGCTTCAAGGGCCTTAACTGATCACCAGTCAAAAAAACAAATAATCAATCCAAAAGGGTATTAAAACTATCTAACTTTACCCAACGAAACATCATGTTAAATGGATATTATCCGTCCTTTACAAAACCTTTAAACTAATGTGTCAATTTGCCACCTCGTTATCTGATCACAATGTCACGGGTGTCTGTAAAAGCGGCTTCATTCAATTACTACCCCATTCATAGACCTCCCAACTAGAATCAATGTCCCACTCAACTTCAAGCCCACTTATGGATGACAATATACCTTCAAGGTGACAAGTAATTGATCCACAAGTAAACACAAATGGGCAACAAAACTATGTAGACAGAAAAGAACTCCTCTGGCTGTGTCTGTCACTGTCATTTGGATGGTCAGACTGTGATCTTCCACAGAAAGACAAAAAAAAAAAATAGGCACTACTACGATATAATATTAAGGTTAATTAGAATTTTCACATCTTAATTAACCTTCATGAGTTCTAGGGAAACTCCAATCATGGTGTTCACTGATCAAACATTATAATGACAGTCACAGTTTTAAGACAATTTGAAAGTTAAGTGTTCCCAATGTCCATTTGGTTATATAAGTTGAACGGTTGGGGAAGGTGCGAAATCATCTATAAGATTCTGACGCACGCAATTTGCATCGTTTTTTACGGAACTCAATAAAAATTATCTCTATTTTCCTGGAAAAAACTCTGTAGAACAACATACCACTTGTTTACTTCTATTTTTGTACAGATTGATTGTAACTAGGAATGGTCATGGAACCCTAGGAAATTTAATTATATTTCATTCAAATGTTAATTGGTGAGATTTCATTTAGTTTGGTGCATGTTAGAGCTCAAGTTCTGTCTTCTCGGGTCTGAAAGAAGCCTTACCTAGGGTTTTGAAGAAAAAATGATGAAAACGTGACCTCCCCCATGCCAAAATTCAAATGTCTTTGCAAAAAGTCAAGTATGGAAATGTATTTTAATATTTTTGTGCTTACGGAATTGGCCATGAAATATCCATCGAGTGTCATAAATTTTTATGACTAGTAGTGTTGTGTGCAGGGTTACTAACAAGCTGAGATTTTAAATCTGGGTTGTTTTGACAGGTTTTGACCCTAACCCAATGGTTGATTTAGTAGTTTAAATACATCCCATAACTTTTCCAAGTGGTGGTATTATCCCATGATAAATTTATTGAGTACTTTCTTCATAAAATAGGTCTAATAAGGGTTCTAGTCCAAGTAATTCATGGGAGAGTTCTTGTTGAAATTCTTAAACATCCATATGTGAGTTTGACATATGTTTTTAGTCTTGAAAAATGGTGAATGTCCACGTAAACAACTATTATGGTAATCCTCGGTAACTTGGAGTTTTAGTGAATGCTTACATTAAGGGTTATTAGGTCTTATAACAACTAAGGCATGCAATGCAGATTATGGTGTTTTTGGGATCAATTTGGTGAGTCATTTGGGAGCTGTTAGAGTTCAAGGTCTTTTCCTCCATTCCATTTGTGAAGAAGAAGTCTTTTTTTTATGGACCTTGTGATGGGTGTTGTTACAAAACTAGAGAAAATGGAGACATGGTGTTGTTTGGGGTGTGCGGGTCCTAGATGCTCTGCATCGATCTACCAATCATCTGAAACTTAAGTGTTGGCTTTCCAATAATTTTACAGTAGACCATCTTACAACCACTAAAATGGAAACAATTGAGTAATATGCATATAAATATATGAAGATGCCAATGCAAGTTTTTCTGTAAGATCAATCACATTTTTAATTTAGTATTGATTTTCAACCACAAAAGTCATGTAAGAAATACCCAAAACTCTAGGCTCATGCTATACAAATAAAATAGAGTAACCACTAACCTTAAAAAAAGCACATTCACCCAAATTATAGAGGACCCCATCCACCCGAGCTTGCATATATTGTGCTTTTTCCTTCAAAATTATCTCCTCACTTTCATCCCTAAATTATCGAAACTGGTAAACAACAGAAGACCACCTCAGAACAATATATGCATCAAAATAGAGTTAAGGAAACAACAAGAGAGATGGAAAGGGGAAAGCAAAGAGAAACCATACCCATTGTTTCCACTAGGTCTTTTTTTTCTTATTTTCTATAGATGGTCAAAACAAAAACATAAAAGTGTAAACAAAGTGATCGCCACAAATGATTAGCCCAATATTCGCAAGCAGTCCAACTAGGGTGTTAATTACAGACAAACAAGTTCTTTTTACAATAAAAATTAATAAGCATTTGAGGACTTACAAAGTGAGAATGCGAGAATGTTAGTGGTGCAACTCATCCCATTGGCATTGGCATTGTTTCTAAATTAACTAATGTCTTTGATGATGATGATGATGATGATGAAGAAGAAGATATAAATAATCCATTAGATGATTGAAACTTAGTAAAAAGTTCCAATTGTTGAAATTAAAAACAATGATACTTAGATGCAATATTATTATTTTAATATTTTGATGTTGATATGATGCTAAGATCACAAGTTTATGTTGTTTTTGTTGCTTTTATGATACTTCTTGATATTCTAATATTAATTTATGTTGTTTTTGCTGCTTTTTACATTTTTTGTACTAACAAGCGGAAACCCCATCGCAAAAGAAATTTGTACCGATGAGCCATTTTTTCAAACCCAAACTTGAACCCGAACCCGAATCAATAAATTATATTTGAAAGATTAGATGTGAAGAGTCAAGCGACAGAAATGAAATGTCAAAGGTTAAGGACAGAAAATGCAATGGTTTGAGTCGACGACTCTTAAGATGATGGACTATTTGGATAGATACAATGCTATGCAATGTGAAGGCAATCAACAATGTAAGGACAATAAAGGTCACTGTTGTACATGCACAAAACTCTCCTATATAGTATAAAATACAGAAAGAAAGACAATGAAGAGATGCATGTATTAACACTCTTTACTGCAATGATTCGAGGATATGTACAAAATGGATAAATTGAAAAGGCTATAGAAACATTCGAGAAAATACAATTGGTAGGTATAAAGCTTAATTACACAACATTTCCCAACATTCTCTCTACCTGTGCTAAAATCGGAGCTTTGGAATAGGGTATGAACATCTAGCAAAGGCCTAAAAAAACTACATATTACCACAAAAGGAACCTTGCACTGCGAAAAGATGAAATCTTTAATAATTCTAATGTGCTTAAGGATCCCAAGAATTTAAAGCAAGTTAGGCAAAAGTAGTTATTAGTGGTTTCATTGAAATGAATGATCATGTAGTATATTTTATTATGTCACCTAAAGGGACCCGTACAAATATGACGAATAGGATCCATTTTGAGTGGCATCAATGTTAACAAAGGGAAACTTCTTGTTCTTCGACAATGAAGATGTCACTTACAAATCATAGGCTGTAAGTTTTACGTATAGATGGATAATCAGTCTGGACACTCAAAATATATAGTTGCTGAAGCATGATTGTTGACAATTTATGGGAAATTTAATTCCAGATGTTTAAGATAAAATCCCTAAACTTATGTATTATAATCAGGATGTGTGGATTGTATCCGGAGTCAGAACTATATCTTGTTTGAGCTATATTTAAATTAGATTGAACAAACTACCTCTCAAGAAGGGTCAACGATGGATATCCCCTATGCACATATCATTGCGATGTCATTCGAAGTTGAATTTTGTGATGGAGGAAGAGACTGATTAAAACACACAAAGCATCCAAGTAACAGAACAGAGAAGAAAAACAGAGCACCCTAACCCAGAGATAATAAAAATTTATATATATATATTAATGCCCAGATTTTACAG
>MU225739.1:336392-359802 GCA_018584345.1 Thuja plicata | reverse complement strand
TCTTTGAGAATAAGTAAATCAAGTCATAAACACACTATGAGAAAAGATAGTGATAGTGAAAGTGAAGAAGAAGATCTTGATGAAATTGAAGCACTTATGGAAAGAAGAATGCAGAGAGGCAAAGGTATATACAAAGGTAAACTACCACTTGTTTGTTTTAATTGTAAAGAGATTGGACACTTTGTTGCAAGATGTCCTAACAGAAGAAAAGATGATAGAAGTAATGATAAATCATTTGAAAAGAATTCTGATAGAGGTGATTACATAAGCTACCGACAATCAGAAAGAAGAGATACCCAAGACTACAAGGACAAAGGAAAGAAGGCTAGTTATCTATAAAACTGCAAAGATGATGATACTGACACTGAATCTGATGAAGATATCAAGATGGTGTTTGTGGTAGTAAAAGATGATTCAGATGAAGATGAAGAAAGGTATGTAGAAACTGCACTCATATCTAAAGTTAGTAAAAATGATGTCTGGATCATAGATAGTGGCTACACTCACCATATGACTGGTGACAAGAAATTTTTTGAGACTTTTGAATACTATAAAGGTGGTTCAGTAAGAATGGGTAATGATACACCTTGTCCAGTTGAAGGTAGAGGAACTATAATGTTGAATAACCAGATAAAATGTGAAAATGCTTATTGGGTAAATGGATTGAATTATAATCTATTGAGTGTTTCTTAGTTGAATAATTCAGCTTACAAATTAGCATTGGAAAATAAGAAGGCAAACATCTTCAATAAATAAGGAAAACTGATTAGTACTGGTGAGTAGACAAAAGTTAACTTATTTTATCTGAATGATACTGAAACCACTTTCTTAATGGCTAGAAATGAAGACATATGGTTGTGGCACAAAATATTGTGTCATGTGAACTTTAACAACATGATAAATATTAGCAAAAAGAGAAATGTAAGAGGCTTAGGGATGATGACCAAGCCCGACAATATCATGTGTAAGAATTGTCAAAAAGGTAAGATGACAAAGTCTAATTTCAAAAGAAAAATCCATACATCTGATGCCATTCTAGAATTAGTCCATACTAATTTATGTGGACCCATGAGGAAAAAGAGTTATTATGGTGACAGATATTTTATTCTCTGTGTTGATGATTACTCTAGAATGATGACAGTTATGTTTCTAAAAGATAAATCTGAAGCATTCAAGATGTTTAAATGGTACAAGGAAATGGTTGAGAAACAAAGTGGTAAAGAATTGAAATGCTTAAGATTAGATAGAGGAGGGGAATTTATTTCAAATGACTTCACTAACTTTTGTAATGAACATGGAATCAAAAGACATGTCTCTGCACCGAGAACACCACATCAAAATGGAATTGCTGAAAGAAGGAACAGATCCATAGTTGATTATGCAAGGACACTGATGATAGAGAAAGGCATCACCCAAATATTTTGGAGAGAAGTTTTTAGTAATGTTGTTTACACATTGAACAAAATACAATTGAAGAAAGACAATAAAAAAGACACCTTATGAGCTTTGGTATGGATACACACCCAATGTGAGTTATTTCAAAAGTTTTGGCAGTCAATGTTTTATCTTAAAAGATGATAGAAATGGAAAACTTGACTCCAAGAGTGATGAAGGAATCTTTATAGAGTATTCTACCAAGAGAAAAGCTTATAAATGTCTAAATAAGGCCTCTAACAAAATTGTTCAAAGTGCTAATGTAAAGATAGATGAATTTACAGAGAAGAATGAAAAGGAAAGCACAAAAGAACCATAGGGCTACAATAGGTTTGTTTACAATGAAGAACCTGACACTCTACTTGACCAACAATGTAGATCTCCTGAGCAATATATCATAGCACCCAAGCATCAGGCTGTAAATACCGACGATCAAAATATTGCTCAAGATGATGCACAAAGTGATGGAGAATGGAATGAAGGAAAAAGGGATGATCAAGCTGATAGACAAAGAGCTAAACCTGTACTTGCCAGATATGTTAGAAGGTACCATCCACAGAACCAGATCATTGGAGACAAGAAGGCTGGTATGAGAACCAAAAGTAAGTCTCTAAATACAAGATGTCTTATTTGTGATTATGGGCCAAAACTTGTCAATTCTGCACTTGATAATGATGAATGGATAAGTTCTATGAATGAAGAGATTGAGAAAATAGAGAAAAACAAGACATGGGCACTTGTACCGAGACCAGATGACAAGAATGTCATCGGTACAAAATGGATATTAAGGAATAAACTGAATGAGAATGGAGAAGTCACCAGAAATAAAGTAACACTATTATGCAAGGGGTATGTGCAAGAAGAATGGATTGACTATGGAGAGATCTTTGCACCCGTTGCTAGGCTAGAAGGAGTAATAATATTACTTTCTTATGCTGCATGTAAAAGATTCAAGGTATACCAAATGGATGTCAAGTCTGCATTCCTAATTGGAATACTTGAAGAAGAGGTATACATTGAACAACCAGAAGGGGTTGTTGATCCAGACAAGAGGGACATGGTATGTAGAATACACAAAGCTCTGTATGGTTTGAAACAAGCATCCCGAGCCTAGTATGAAAGAATTCATTCCTATCTTATAATTATTGTATTTGTAAGGACTAGAGAAAATAGTAATCTCTATTTGAAGGAAGATATTGATGCTAACATTTTGATTGCTGAGATATTTGTTGATTACATCATATTTGGAGGCAATGATATGCTATATAAATCATTTGCAAATCAAATGAGCAAAGAGTTTGATATATCTATGTTTGGAGAGATCAAGTTCTTTCTTGGTCTACAGATCATGCAACAAGATGAAGGTATTTTCATTACACAATCCAAATACATCAAAGAAGTACTGAAAATATTCAAGATGGAAGAGTCCAAACTAGTTGGAACACCAATGGAAACTGGATGTAAGCTGACAAAGGAAGACAAGTCATCAGAGGCAAATCATACTTTGTACAGGTCAATGATAGGAAAACTTATGTATGTTGTACATACTAGATCAAATATTGCACATGCAGTAGGAATATTTGCAACATTTTCTTCTAATATCAGGGAATCACATATGACTTCTTTGAAAAGAATTCTAAGATATCTGAAGAATATCGAGGAATATGTCTTATGTTATAGAAGAGAAGGAAAATTTGAACTTAAGGTCTTTACCAACGCTGATTGGGCTGGAAATATTGATGACCGGAAGAGCACAACTAGAGGAGTATTCTTTATGGGTGACAGACTTGTCACATGGTTCAGCAAGAAGCAAGGATGCATCTCTCAGTCTAATGTAGAGGCATAGTATGTTGCTACTACTGCAAACTGCTCAAATATTGCATGGATCAAACAATTACTGGAAGGTATGCATATGAAAATTCTTAAACCAGTAATTATCTACCGTGATAATAAAAGTGCAATTAACATTTCCAAGAATCTAGTCATGCATGCTAAAACAAAGCATGTATTGCCATACAGTATCATTATTTAAGAGAACAAGTTCAAGAAAAGGAGGTGATACTTGAGCATGTGAAATCAAAGGAACAATTGACGGATATCTTCACCAAGCCACTACCCAAGGATGTATTTGAATACTTGAGAAAGAGACTAGGGGTCAGACCCTTGTCTACTAGTCAGTAAAATGACTAAAAGGCTGCATCAGCCTACATATTATCATAATATCATTCATGTTGATGCAAGAAGACAAATGGACTTCAAAGATACATCTATACATAGAAAGGTATTTATCTACTCCAAGCACCAGAGTTATTACCGATGGATTGGGAAATTCAAGGAATATATTATGGATAGAAAGGGTCCGTTTGGCATTACTGTCAAAATTTTGTTTGGCCAAGATGTTTGTTGGCATTATTGTCAAAGGGAGAGAAATATCTCATTATCATACAGATAAAGGGAGAGATTATCATACAAATAATGGGAAAGTACACACAAAGGGAAAGAATTTCTAACAAGAGACATCACAAGAAAGGAGAACAGTCAAAGGGAGAAACACATCACATCAGAGAAAGAAAGATTCTACATCTATCCAATGAAGGGATTGAATATAGATAAAAAGCTACAAGAATCAAATCAAAGCTATTTGAGATTACCGAAAGCTAGACATTTGTAATAGTTACATTAGGAAAGCTTGATGAAACTGTATATTTTATATCGAATTAGTAATAGTATAGTATGATAATGTAGTATGTGGCATAAATTTGAAAAAGGGAGAGATTGATGACATGTAACTGATTAAATATTTGAGGATGTTAAGTTGATGATCATGCAAGGTATTAAATCAGTTAATGCATTGTATTGTCATTGATGTCAACTTGATAGAATCTGTATGGTCATCAAAATACTGCCAAAGACTTCAAAGAACCGATGAATCAAAGGCTATGTTATCAGTAATGCATATAGGTCATGTATTCATAAAGTGATAGTATAGACTGACAGAGTGCACACCGACGGACAGAGCAAAAGAGAAAAGTCACAGTGTTACCCAATGAGAAAATGCACAGCATTACCAATGAGAAAAGTCACAGTGTTGCCCGATGAGAAAAGCACAGCCTAACCTGACGGACATAATTACAGTGTTGCCCGACGGAAAAGACAAGGAATGAGATCCTGATGAAAACTAAAGTCACACCGACGGAATAGTCAGTTATCACCTACGACTAACTGAAGTGTTGACAGACAAAATAGAGAGTTCAGAAAATGACAAAATGCTTAGCTATCAAGAGATAAAGATAGACTTAACTGATACTTATCATTGTTTTAATCATTCAAATAAATTTAGAGATAAGTAATTGATTTAATGCCAATTTTTCAAGTTGGCAAGAAGATCCTTTTGAGATAAAACATGAGTTTTCTTTAAAATCTAATTGGCAAGAATTGTGGATCACACCAAGAATCAAGAAAGCCAAGAAAAGGTGAATCATGTATATATAGAGACAAACCTAATTCATTATGAATTGTGTTGGGTGAAGAGAAAAGAGGGAAGATGCTAACAAGATTTTGAAGGAGAATAAAGTTTTCATTCAAACCTGATCAATCAAGCTGAGGAAAGAGCTAGATTCTACAGATACTGACAAAAAGTGAGACAACATCATAGAGCATAACAGTGTGGAGCAAAGGTATAGAATTGAATATATTAATCAGAAAGGTAATGCACTTACAATAGATCTGAAAATCTGCAATTCAAGTTGTATGTATGAACAGATCATTAATGATTCATTTTAACCATTGAAGCATCAAGTCTCTTAATCGAATAGGACTTAAAAGTCTTCTACAATTGAGATACTAGATAGTAGGTGACAAACTATCTTTTAAATCCTCTAACAAGGTCACACCTAACAGTGTGTTTGTAACCTTTAACAGGGTTGTCTCCTAACATAGCTCACTTCAGAAGAGTGAAAATTTGGGGTACCAGTCCGAGTGGTTTTTCCCCTAACAGGGTTTCCACGTTAAAAATTCATGTGTTATGTGTTTATATTTTTATTACTTTACTATTTTACATTTCACATATGCAATTATGGATTGATCGGTATACTCTACATATTTACTGTGTTTCGGTAAATAGTTGATTACTTATCAGTAAACATACAGAAGAAGCTTTTACAAAGAAATCTGACAAGTAGTAAATTGATATAAGTATTTCAAGGGATTCATTTTGTAGGATAGAAGATAACTAGAGGCATAATTTGTGGTTATAATTTTTAATGTTTGATTTAAGGATTAATTTTTGAGGCCACATATTCACCCCCCCCCTCTCAGTTATTTCTAACAAAACTATCTTTGAGAGGAATCTAGTGGTGGAAGTAAACACCCTGAGGTACCCTTAGAGTTAGAAGAAGCAATAGAACTTGATGATAAGAAGGACATTAATCAAGGAGCCAGTCAAATAGGAACCTAGTCAAAGAAGGTCACTGTTTAGAGTGAAATGCAAGATGATGGACAAAGTTTGTAGATTCATCATAGACTCATGGTCTACTGAAAAAATGGTGTCAGAGGAGGTAGAAAAAAAACTGAAGATGAAGAGAATACCCAATACCAACCCATACAAGGTCACTTGGTTGAACAAAGGACAATATGTCATTGTCAATGAACAAGCTTGGGTGGAATATTAGATTGGGAGATACAAAGACAAGGTGTTGTGTGACATCCTACCTATGGATGCATGTCACCTAATCCTTGGTAGGCTATGGAAATTTGATAGAGAGGCCATGCATGATGGAGAAAAGAATTCTAATACTTTCAAGAAGGACAATGTGACTTTAAAAATACAGTCACTTTTAGAGGAATGAGAGATGAAGTCATCATGCCCAAATGTTCTTATGGCCAGTGAAAAGGAGTTCATAGAAGCCTTAGAAGAAGGAGAGGGAGCAGTATTTTCACTTATGTTGAAGCCAAAGGAAGAAAGTGAAGACAAGATAGTAAAGAAGACAAAGTTTCCTAAGGAAGTGCAGGAGATGTTGTAGAAGTATGAAGGAATTATGAGTGATGGAAACCCATCAACCCTACTCGTAAGAGATATTTTAGTCACCAAATTGAATTTATTCCAGGAGCTACCCTTCCTAACAAGGCTTCTTATAAAATGACCCCTCAACAAAATGAGGAAATAGCTAAGAAAATCCAAGAACTCCTAAGCCAAGGTCTTATTAGGAAAAGTGTTAGTCCTTGTGCCATACCCACTATCTTAGCACCCAAAAAGGGAGGAACTTGGAGGCTTTGTACTGATTCAAGGGAATTAAACCAAATTACCATAAGATATAGGTTCCCTATCCCTAGGATAGAAGACCTAATGGATTGTCTAGGAGAAGCCAAAATTTTCACTAAGATTGACTTAAAGAGTGGATACCAGCAAATTAGAGTCAATGAGGGAGATGAATGGAAGATAGCCTTCAAAGCTACAAAAGGTTTGTATGAATGGCTTGTAATGCCATTTGGGCTCTCTAATTCCCCATATACCTTTATGAGACTTATGAACGAAGTCCTAAAAAAATACATTGGAAATTTTGTGGTAGTGTATCTAGATAATATACTAATCTATAGTAAGACCAAAGAAGAACATCTTAGGCATCTGCAGATTGTTTTCAAGAAGCTACATGAGGAGAAGTTGATGATAAATTTGGAGAAATGTGAATTCATGAAGCATGAGCTAGTATAACCTGGGTTTGTGTTGTTCCAAGGCAATCTAAATATGGATCTAGGCAAAGTGGAAGCCATTCTTAATTGTCCTACTCAAAGGATTGCAATAGAAGTGAGAATTTTTTGTGGTTTAGCCCAATATTAGAGGAAGTTCATGAAGCAATTCAGTGCTATTTGTGCTCCTATGCTTGATACTATAAAAGGATGGATGAAGTTTATTTTTAATGAGCAAGCTAACCATGGATTTTAATTTTTGAAGAAGAATATTGCCACTCGGCCAATCCTAACACTACCAAGTTTTGAGAGATTATTCACAGTTGAGTGTGATGCTAGTAATGTGGCCATTAGAGCTATTTTGAGCCAAAAGGTAAGACCAGTGGATTTCCATAGTGAAAATCTCAGTGATGCTAAGAAGAGGTACTCTTATTATGACCTAGAGATGTATGCTCTAGTTCAAGACCTAAGGAAATGGAGGCACTACTTGCTTCCAAAAGATTTTGTGGTCTATTTAGGATATCAGGCACTTAGTTTCACGAATTCACAAGACAATCTCAGTCATAAACATATGAAGTGGGTAGAATATCTGCATGCCTACACTTTCAATATTAAGCACATGAAGGGAATACAAAATAAGGTAGTAGATGCCTTAAGGAAAAGATCCTTGACTGTAGAAGAGATACACATGTATAGAATGGGTATTGAGAGCTTCAAAGACCTATATGTAGAAGATGAAGACTTTGCACACATCTATAAGGTATGTCAAGAGTACAAGAATCATTTTCCTAGTGAATTCTCTAAATATACTATGCAAAGTGATCTATTTTTTAAGGGAAGTAAATTATGTGTCCCTAGATGGTCAATTAGAGAAAATATGATACAAGAGAAACACAATGGTGCACTTAGTGGGCATTTTGGTGTCAATAAGACCCAAGAGTTAGTGCAGGGGTTTTAATTTTGCCCTAAAATGAATTTGGACATTAGGAAGTACGTAGAAGGTTGTGCTGTATGTGAGAAAGAAAAGGGTACATCTTCCAATGCAGGCCTTCACCAACCTCTTCCCATTCCTAGTAGACCATAGGAATGCTTGAGCATGGATTTTTTGGTGGGATTGCTAAAGACCAAACAAGGAATAGATAACATCTATGTAATTGAAGATAGATTCATTAAGATGGTACATTTTGTACCCTACAAGATAGTCCATGATGCAAGTCAAATAGCTCGCCTATTCTTCAAGGAGGAATTCAAAATTCATGGGTTACCATTGAGCATGGTATCAGACAAAGATACAAAGTTCATGAGCCATTTTTGGAAGACACTGTGGATAAAGCAAGGAATCAATTTTTCTCTTGGGTCTGAATATCACCCACTGACTGATGGTCAAATTGAGGTGGTAAATAGGAGTCTAGGTAACCTCCTAAGGTGTTTAACTAAGGAGTATGGTCAAGCTTGGGTCCAACTCATTGGACAGGAATAGTATGCCGATAATGACACTATCAATAGAACCACGGGGAAAAGCCCCTTTGAAATAATCTATGGACTTTATCCAAGGGGGATATTTGAACTGAAAGAGTTGAAAGATGGAGCCAAGGGTAGTGGCTATGTAGACAATTTTGCACATTTTATGCAAGAAGTGCATAAGACAACGAGAAAGACATTGATTGAGAATACAGAGAAGATAAAGAGAAAGGTGGATGAATGAAAAAGGGATGTCCAATTCCAAGTATGGGATCTAGTAATGGTCCATATAAAAAAGGAAAAATTTCATAAAGAAGTGCCTCATAATCTACAGATGAGAATGATTGGCCCATGTACAATTCTGGCCAAATATGGCACTAATGCACATAAAGTGGAACTACCAAAGGACAATGGTTTATCTACCATGTTCAATGTGGAAGATTTGATCTTGTACAAAGGACCAATACCAAATCTAGAACAGAGCCTTATAGTGGTCATAAAAGAGGTAGAAGACTTGAACTTGACCCCTATACCACCTAAGAAGGCGGAGAAGATACTTGACTCTAGGGCCTACAAGAAGACCAGAAAAAGAACTTATTATGAGAATTTGATAAAATGGCATGGAAAACAAGATACAAAGGCCACTTGGATAAATGAGACTGAATTCAAGAAGTTGGGAGTGGATTCCAAGTTACTCAATCTAAGGGTGGATTGAAGTCTTTTCATTTGGGGAGGATGGTGCAGGAGCACCTAGGCAAATCCCTAAGACTAGTTACAATTTTGGATTGTACTAACCTTAACCAAGTCAGTAGTGTTTAATTTGACCTTAGAAGGTCTTGCTTGTTTGTTCCTAGGGTGGATTAGACTAGGCTCGATCCAACCTAGTTGTTTAATACTTTCCTAGTTGATAGTACTAGATTAGGCCTAAGAAGGGAAAATTGATTTAAATATGTCTAAAAGACTTTAAGGCATGCGAAGGGTTAGAATTATACCTAAAATGGTTTCTAAGATATTTCTACACCATTATAGGTCAATTAGAGACCCTTAGCAATAATTATACAAAAAGATGTAAAGTTGTCATAGTGTTGCTTGACAATCTTTTTGCAACTTTTAATGTTGCATGACAATATTTGTAGAAGTTGATTCCTTTCGAGGTAACAACATGGGTGGTTTCCATAATGTCCTAGAATCATGGGTATGGCATATTAAGACAAAAAGGATCCCATTTCTCGAGGCATGTAGAAGAAGAATGTAATTTTGAAAGTGAATAGAAGCTTAGAGTTATGGTTTTCAATTACAGTCAACTTGCATTGAGTGTATGAGTTATTGTATGGATTGAAGTGTGAAATTTAGTGTTGGATCTATGTAGTAGAAGTTTTTCTAAGCATTTTATATTCAGTAGTGTAGTTTATTTGAATTCATTAGAGTAGGTTTTGAAATTGTTTTGTAAATAGTCCAGTTGTTGGTGTAGTTTAGTTTGTTTTTGGTTTTATGGCTCCCCCATAGTTATCCACCATGAAAATATTCACGGCTCTAAGGAATATGTTAGGGAATTCACTCAAGTTTTTTTTGTGGATGGAGGATCTTAGAAGAGCAAGCTTTCTTTTTTTGGCATCATTCCCTAGGCAAGATCAGAGTGCACGGTTAGGTGCATGACAAAGAGATAGTGAAGTGAAATTGTAGGGGAAAGAGTGAGAGCTTAAAACCAAGTGTGGTTTTAGAGAGGTAGTGGTCATACAGACACCTCTGAGTGAGATTAGGCATTGGCCAATCCATTTAGGTAGATTTCTAGGTAGAAATCAGAGGACTGCATAATTTAAGACCAATTAGCCCTATTTGCCCTACATTTCAGGATTCCACTGTACAGATGACTTAGGAACCTAAGACCACCAAAATCCTAAAGTTCTTGATAAAGAGTAGCTGAATGTCAAGTTAGTTTTTAGCATTATTTTGAATTTTTGAGAGTAAATTGGGAAAAACACCCTGTTTAGGGCTAGTTGACGAATTAGGGCTATTAGGCCAAAAGCATAGTCAATCTTGAACTCGATTGAGAAAGCCTTGATGGCCCATTCTAATGGATTCATATGGAAGTCAAATAGATGTTTTAGTGACAGATGCACCCCTTGTAGCACTTGTGAAGATGTTATAGTGAATTTTCACTTGGAGTCATCCAAGGAGGAGTGAAGAGTTGAAGTACCCTTAATGATAGTTATTCCCCAAGGTGAATCACAAGAAGAATAAATCATTGAGTTGAGTTAGGGTAGTCTTAGGCCAGGAGAGAAAAGACTAGTAAGGTCCTAGGAGTGAGTTTAGGATCTAGAGAAGACTAGGACAAGTGGAGGCCTAGATAAAGTGTTTGTGCAAGCACACCTTGGAGCATCTCTATCAAAACATATGTACTTTAAGTTCCATTAAATGGAGAAATGTTTTAGTGATGTTTAAAATAATTTTTATAGTTTATTTTTTGTTTGTTTCAATAGATTGTTTGGCATCTGTCAAGAGTACATGTAATTCAACTTCTTTTAGATTGTGCTCTTTTTGTGTCTATTACAATCATTATGATGAAGTATCAGATTTTTCATGTTATAATGATGGGATTTGAAAGGAAGGATGATGTGAAGAATTTGAAAATTCTTAGATTAAATTTTGTGTTTTTCTTAAGTATTGACATCTGCTCCAAAATTCATGTTTAAAAATAATATTTTAAATTTTTTTTTTTATAGTATTAGTAGTTTGATTCAAAGTATTGATGTTTAAAAATAAAGTTTAATAAAAAGCATTCAGATTTTGTAATAAAAACTCTAGAAATATAATTGTTTTGAATTCTAATTTGATTAAACCAAATCAATGAGAATCCAAAAAAATTATGTGAAGAGCTAGTATTGACGTTGGGTGTTACTGGAGGTTGAATCTTTATAATTTTTTAGCACTTTGGTCAACCGATTTATGCTACATTTTACACATAAATCGTTGCCAACCTTCTATACTTTTTCATTGGAACAATTAATACTTTGCTATTGGCCTTGTCTGTTGGTTCTTGCAGGGACTTCATGGGTGACATTGGCAAGTAGTCAAGTATATTATTAGGTATATAAGAGGTACATATTAATTTCACATTAGTATAGTTTATGTGGGAAGCACTAGCAGCAGTAGTTATACACATTGACATAGATTGGGTGGATGAGATTGATGATTGCACTATAGAATATGTTTATTACCTTGATTCAGTACACATTACTTGGAGCAGAAAGTTTTATATTAGGGTAATGATATAATAACATGTACGTTTTTACTTGTTTATAATAAGTAATGAGTTATTTTCTATAGGTTTTTAATAAGGTTATATTAAGATGCCATTGTAAACCATACCATATCCACCTTGCTCAATTTACGTGGATGTGTTGAATCCATTTGTAGCTAATTTCATCTCATCAAAATTAACATGGCTATTACTAATGAAGGCCTTGAAAACCAAAAAGGAGACAATTTCTATAATAATACAATGGTATAATTGTAGTAGGAAGACATCAAAGCAGTAAAATCATGGATAACAACAAAATAGGAAGACACTGTCACCAAATGGCACAAAAAAGAAAGAGGTATGGAACCACAATGTTGAGTACCACATGAACGTTAGTGACCATTCATGACTAGCAGTGTGATATCATTTCCATAAGGGGAGTTATGAACAAAAGATCATGACACTATTATAAGGCTTGTTATAATATAAGGATTCCATATCATGACACATAGGTTTTATCTATTTTAGCAGAGGAAATGGATGTCCTAGAAATAGATGCATTATTCCACCTAACCATTTCACCATCTGTAAACGCAAATATAGTTTCAAGGATCTTTTACTTTTCTTGAGGGGTGGTAAACTCAAAAGGAGTCCATGGATAGCTCACCCAGAAGTAGTGAATGTATTTAGATAATCTGTCAAAACAAAGGTTAAGATGGAGTCAGGATATTAAATGGCTTATTCGAGGCTTATTATTTATCATTAAATGACACAAAGTAACAAAACATGTGAACATGGAGATTAGTATTAGCAACAATGTTCAAAGTTGAGAACCATGAAGATCTAATAATACTGTGATATAAAAAATGATAATGATGTGTTCACTCTCAATAGACAGTAATACTAAAATCAGGGTGAGTCATTGTTAGAAGGGGGGAAAATGAAGTAAGGACCATAATTAGATGGATGTTTAGTGATAGTGATTAGCAATGGTCTAAAACACAATGATGGTGATAAGGGCCAGGATAGTGAAATGACTGTAATGAATAAAGTCAAGCATGGGTGCATTGATTGCATGAAATGCAATCAATGTGATAAATACTAATTTGTAATTGATCCTAATTGATTCGAGTTATTTAGAGATCAAATATTGTTGTCTTGAGTTAGTCAACAAGGGTCAAAGGTGGGAAAAATGTCCAAAATATGGTAAATGATATAATTGATTTTTTTAAGTCATTTTTGACATGTTTGTAAGGTCCTTGAAAAGTTTGGATTTTTTCCAAAAAATAAAAGTAGCACCAAAAACTTGTAAACTTGCAAAGTTACATATTTGCAAAATTGCAAAAGGTAGTTTTGATGGTTGAAAGGGAAGTTGGGATAAGTTTTAATCAATCCAAAATAACTATGGAGATTTATTAAACATTTTTCCATCGATCAAAGGGAGAGACACATGTATTGAAGGATGGAGATCAATAAAATTTGAACTTTTTCACATTTACAATGCGAATTATCTTAGTGTTACAGTCCGATCTTTCACATTTTTCTCTATAAAAAATTCTTTGTTTTTATTGAAAAACTATTGGCCATGGAAGTGGAATGATTTACCTTTAATTTTATTTTCATTTCATTTAAATCCATTCAATTTGAAGAAAGTTATGAATAGATAAGTAGGAAATATTTTTCCACAGTAAGTAATCAACTTCGAATCTAATTTGAAATTCAGGCAAGGTAAAAGTTTTGCAATTGCAGATCATATAGAGAGTGGGAAGATTATAATAAAAAAGGAAATGACCGAAATGAAATTGAAAATGATTTTAGAATTCGTTTGTGCACGACAAGGTACAAGCTTGTTAAATGCCAACTTTTAGTAGTTTACAAAACTGTTCTAGGTTTCCACCATAATAAGATATAATTTATGAAGAGTGCTCATTTGCAGGATAGTTCCAAAGTTCCTGAGTAAAATTTTAATAGAGAATAGAAGTTTCTATGCCTTTTGAAAAAGTTACTTGGTTGCCAAAAATTTCCAAATCTCTAGAGCTTTAATATTACAGAAGCAAGAAGGCGGAGAAACTTGAAAAAAAATGTTCATCTGCATAAAATCTTCACATTTAAAATATACAGAAAGCAGAGCAATTTGTAAAATTTGTTTGATTACATTGAAATGTTGGAGGTCCACTTTGAACTAAAACACACATTTTTGTACTTAAGACTTAATTTTTAGAAAATTTTGACCTAGTCCTAAGTTGTAACTATTAGTTTGGTAGCTTGGACAATTTTTCTTCCATTTGCTAATAATTATTTATTTGAATCTTTGTAGAAACTTCTAGTTTGTAGAAACTTCTAGTCTATAGAAATTTCTAGTTTGTAGAAACTTCTAGTTTGTAGAAACTTCTAGAAGCTGAAAAACTTCTAGAAGTTGGAAACTTCCAAAATCAGAAACTTCCAGAAGCCGGAAACTTCCAGAAGTCAGAAACTTCTAGAAGCCATAAACTTCCATAATCGGAAACTTCCAAAAGCCGGAAACTTCCAGAAGTCAGAAACTTCCAGAATCAGAAACTTCCAGAAAGTTATTGATGAAATCAAGATAATCTTAGCCATTAAGATTGGATCTTGGAGGGATTATAAAAGGGGGTCAAGGGGCATTTGGAGAAGAACAAGTGGAAGAAGAAACTTGCAGTGTTAGCAAGTAGTCTTGCAATGTTGGAAAGGGCGCAGTGATAGCATTTGAGAGATAGCAGTGGAGGAATATCAACAAGAGGAGTTAGGAGATTGCCTGAGTTCTGCCAGTGAAAGGAAAGGAATTTTGTATCTCTTAATTTGCTGAAGTTTAATATATTTCTCATCTGCAGTACTGGTTTTCCCTTCGGGGTTTTTCCAGGGATAATTTATCCAAAAATATTGTGTTATTGTGTTGCATATTTCTTTTCATATGTTTTGGTGAAGTTGCAGTTGGGTTATTTCTCGTTATTTGTTAATCAAATAATCTTTATAAGAATAGGAGATTAATAATCAGTGACTGCAATAGATTTTTCACATGGTATCAGAGCAGTGTTGAGAATAGAAAAGGTTTACAAAATAAATTTGAGTTTGACCTCTTTAGAGTTATTGTTTCTTTTATTTCTTTGAGATGGCCTCAGCAGGTTTGAGAGATCAGGACAGATTGGATGGTGCCTCAAATTTTGGTGTCTGGAAAGCAAAAATTTCTTTATTATTGGAAGAGAATGGTATCAAGGAATATGTTACCAGTACTGTAGCTGTACCTACAGATCCAGTACAACTTGCAGCATACAAGAAGGATGATTCCAAGGCGAGGAGGATAATCCTTGATGGTGTCAAGGAACATATTGTTCCACATATCACAGAGTTAGATACGGTGAAGAAGATGTGGGACGCCATTCTGAATCTGTACCAGAATGCTACCACTAACCAGAAGTTGATTCTCAGAGAAAAGTTAAGGAATACCCAGATGAACAAGGGAGAAGATGTTACAAGTTACCTCACCAGGCTTAGACTTGTCAAGGATGAGTTAGCAGTTGTTGGAGATAAGCCAGATGAAGATGAACTAGTAAGAATAGCCCTACATGGGTTTACTAAGCAGTGGGATGTCTTTGTTCAAGTTATTAATGGATGAGACACCTTACCTAGCTAGAATCGACTATGGAGTGATTTGACTCAAGAGGCGCTTATACTAAGTCTTGTCAATGGAACCAACAACAAGAATCAAAAAAGTGAGGTGGAACAAGAAAATGTTTCCCTAGTGGGAAAGGGGAAAGCAAAGAAGGTATCTAGCAAAGGAGCAAATTCACAAAGTGAAAAGAAGAAGAAGGACCTATCTAAGGTCAAGTGCTTTGGTTGTCATGAGTTTGGCCACTATGTCAGCAATTTCCCACAAAGAAAGAAAGATAAGAAGGGCAAGAACCAGGTAGCGGCTTTAGAAAGTGCAAAGGAGCTCTCTAGTAGATTGGAGGATGATTTTTCATTCATATCTTGTATGATTAGCTCAACCTCACAAAGTGTCTGGTATATAGACAGTGGAGCCTCATTTCATATGACAGGAGTTAGAGAATACTTCTCCAGCTACAAGGAGGAGAACACTAGTATCCAGATTTTGATGGGAAACTTGTCCAAGCTCAAATCAGTTGGGAAAGGGACTGTTCAGTTTTAGAGGGAGAATGGAAAGGTAATTCCTCTTCATGATGTGTTTCATGTGCCAGGCTTAGGTATGAATTTGGTTTCTGTATCTGTCCTTCAGGATAAATGGTATAATGTTCTCTTTAGAGGGATGCATGTTTTGATTAAGCATAAAGATTGGAAATTGCCTGTATCTATTGGAGTTAGGAGTGGTTGCCTTTATAGGTTGCAGGTTGATACTCCTAAGGCACTCATGAGCAGTAGTAACCCTAGAGATCTTGGAGAGCTATGGCATAGGAGGATGGGCCATATTCATCATGAAGCACTTAGATTGCTTCGTGAGATGGTGACAGGTGTTCCAGAGGTGAGCACAGAGCATGACAATGTATGTAAGGGATGTGTGTTGGGAAAGTTTGCGAAAGCATCTTTTCCAAGGAGTGACACTAGATCTATGGGTGTTCTTGATCTAGTACATTCAGATGTATGTGGGCCAATGTTGACAAAGTCTCTCAGAGGATATGAGTATTATGTTACCTTTATTGATGATTTCTCCAGGAAGACCTGGATATACTTCTTGAAGACCAAGGATGAGATTTTTAGTCACTTCCAAGAGTTCAAGGCTCTTGTGGAGAACTCGACAGGAAGGAAGATAAAGGTTCTTCGGTTAGACAATGGAGGCGAGTACAAAGGAAATGAATTCTAGGATTTCTGTACCAGATAAAGAATCAAGAGAGAGTGGACTGTTCCTTACAATCTACAGCAGAATGGAGTTGCTGAGAGGAAGAACTATGGAGGCGAGTACAAAGGAAATGACTTCCAGGATTTCTGTACCAGATAAGGAATCAAGAGAGAGTAGACCGTTCCTTACAATCTACAGCAGAATGGAGTTGCTGAGAGGAAGAACTATTCTATATCGGAGGCAGCAAGGGCTATGCTACATGACCAGGACATGCCCTACTACTTATGGGCAGAAGCGTGTAGTACAATAGTCTACATTCAAAATAGGCTTCCACACAAGGTACTAGGGAAAATGACACCAGAGGAAGCTTTCATGGGGAAGAAGCCAGATGTTGGTCACTTCAGGATATTTGGAAGTTTGGCATATTGTCTTATTCCTGGAGACACACGTACCAAGTTAGATCAGACTATAGAGAAGGGGTACTTTGTTGGGTATAGTGAAACTTCAAAGGCATATAGGATGTTCATTCCACGGACTAGAAGAATTATTGTCAGATGTGATGTCAAGTTCATGGAGGACAAGGCGTTTAGAAGGTCCAGAGATTTTCCAACAGATGATCGGAGTGAGCAGCCAACGAAAGCTCCAAG
Organism: Thuja plicata; assembly: GCA_018584345.1. NCBI lineage: Eukaryota > Viridiplantae > Streptophyta > Pinopsida > Cupressales > Cupressaceae > Thuja > Thuja plicata. The sequence continues at coordinate 342,524 of MU225739.1, read as the reverse complement.
CCCAAGTCAAGGATAGAAAAGCTCAAGTACAGTTAATAGTACAAGCATAGACTCAGGTGGTGAAGATTCACAGAGTATGGAGCAACTGGTGCAGCAAGATATGCATCAAGATGATATAGAGGTTGATATTTCATCCTCTACATTTGGCAACAGGAACCATGAGGTTCAAGACACACAAAGGGATACTCAAGAGTCTGTGGGAGCTCCTAAGAAGAGTACAAGACAGAGGAGACAACCAGCCAAGTTCTATGACTATGTGGCATTAGTTAGCCAGTTGGTAGATAGTGAACCTTTCAGCTATCAGGAAGCTACAAAGCATCAGGTATGGTGAGATCCCATGGTTGAGGAATATAACTCAATAATGCAGAATGATGTATGGGAGGTAGTGCCTAGACCAACTGATAGAGCAGTGATTGGATCGCGCTGGATCTACAAGATCAAGCACGGTGCAGATGGTAGCATGGAGAAATACAAGGCAAGGTTTGTAGCTAAGGGGTTCTCTCAGAAAGAGGGAATAGACTATGAGGAGACATTTGCTCCAGTGGCCAGGCATACTTCTATATGAGCTGTGATCTCATTTGCATCACAAATGTGATGGAAAATCCATCAAATGGATGTCAAGACAACATTCCTTAATGGAGAGCTGAAGGAGGAGGTATACATCGAACAACCAGAAGGCTTTGTAGCACACATCAAAGAGACCCACGTGTGCAGATTGAAGAAATATTTGTACGGACTCAAGCAGTCTCCCAGAGCGTGGTACGAGCGCATTGATAATTACTTGTAGGAAATGAACTTTGCGAAGAGTGAGGCGGACGCTAACCTCTACTACTTGGTGGTTGGGGGTGAGATACTCATTCTTGTTCTATATGTAGATGACTTGTTTCTAACAGGTTCACTAGGGCTCATAGAGGAATGCAAGATGGATCTTGCAACAGAGTTTGAGATGAAGGATTTGGGACTTATGCACTACTTTCTAGGCATGGAGGTATTTCAGATAGATGGATATATTTTCCTTGGACAAGGGAAATATTGCATTAAAATCTTGAAGAAGTTCAAGATGAAAGATTGCAAAGCCATGTCTACACCCATGATTACGAATTGGAAGAAGGTAGACACATCTAGAGAGAAGGATGTAGATCCAACCTTATACAGGCAGTTGATTGGTTCTCTCATGTATTTGGTCAACACTAGGCCATATATAGCCTTTGCAGTTAACTCTCTTAGTTAGTGCATGGTTGAGCCAAAGAGAGTGCATTGGATAGCAGCAAAGCATGTGTTGCGTTATTTGCAAGGTATAGTAGATTATGGCATCAGATATGTTCGAGATGAAGGTATCAAGTTGATAGGCTATACTGATGCAGATTGGGCAAGAAGCACAATGGATAAGATAATCACTTCAGGGTGTTGTTGTAGCTTGGGATCGGGAGTTGTCTCTTGGTTCAACATGAAGCAGAAGTCTATGACTTTGAGTTCTGCAGAGTCAAAATATATTGCAGCCAGCATGGTGACTTGTGAAGCTATATGGCTTCGGAAGTTCCTAGTAGCCTTGTTTGGTCAGAATGTTGAGACTACGGTGATACACTGTGACAATCAGAGTTGCACCAAGTTGACTAAGAATCTAGTGTTTCATGATAGGTCGAAACATATTGACATCAGGTATCACTTCATCAGGGATTGTGTACAGCGGGGGATTGTTCAGCTACAATTTATACCTATAGATCAGCAGGTAGCAAACATTCTGACAAAGGCACTGGGGAAGAAAAAATTCATCTTCAAAGATAAGTTGGGTGTTGCACAGAACAACTTCCTCACTAAGAGGGAGTGTTAGTTTGGTAGCTTGGATAGTTGTTCTTACATTTTTTAATAATTATTTATTTGACTCTTTGTAGAAACTTCTAGTCTGTAGAAATTTCTAGTTTGTAGAAACTTCTAGTTTGTAGAAACTTCTAGTTTGTAGAAACTTCTAGAAGCCTGAAACTTCCAGAAGTTGGAAACTTCCAGAAATCAGAAACTTCCAGAAGCCAGAAACTTCCAAAAAGTTATTGATGAAGTCAAGATAATCTTAGCCATTAAGATTGGATCTTGGAGGGATTATAAAAGGGGGTCAAGGGGCATTTGGAGAAGAACAAGTGGAAGAAGAAACTTGCAGTGTTAGCAAGTAGTATTGCAATGTTAGCAAGGGCGCAATGATAGCATTTGAGAGATAATAGTGGAGGAATATTAGCAAGAGGAGTTAGGAGATTGCCTGAGATCTGCCAGTGAAAGGCAAGGAATTTTGTATCTCTTAATTTGTTGAAGTTTAATATATTTCTCATCCGCAGTACTGGTTTTCCCTTCAGGGTTTTTCCAGGGACAATTTGTCCAAAAATATTGTTTTATTGTGTTGCATATTTCTTTCCGTATTTTTTGGTGAAGTTACAGTTGTGTTATTTCTCGTTATTTGTTAATCAAATAATCTTTATAAATATAGGAGATTAATAATCAGTGACTGCAATAGATTTTTCACACTAACATAACTAAGATGACAACATATCTTCTAATTCACAAGAAAGGACAATGTTTGAATAAATTTATACATGATAAAAAATTGAGTAAAAAAGGCTTCTTACAAAAAATTGACAACATAGCCATCTCTTCATGTGCAATTTCTGTAAAGAAAATGATCGAAAAAAAAATCAGATACAAAAATGTCAAAATGAGGACCCTTGTTCTTCTTGTACGAGTATGGGCATTAGAAGCTATCTATTATGGATCATTTCAACAATCACTCTCTAAAATTATCTTTTGATGGAGAAGTGGCTTTATACAAGATTCAAAGAAGCCCAATCAGGTCCCTTTGACTTAGGCAAACTGAAAACAAAAATAAAGTTTCAATGTTTTGATATACATATTAACTTAGCCATATAATTTGGTTTTGTTTCTAAGATATTTTCCTAAAACTAAATCCCAGAAGACACTCAAATCATTTTTACTTGTTGAAGACTATGCAGTAAATGAAGAATACATTTTCTATTCCTGATATCATAGGATTAAAATAACATTTTAAATATCTGACCTTGAATTTGTATAATTAATATCAATCGTATTTTCTCTCTCTAGGAGAAACATCCATTGATTTCACGTAAATAGATTTTATAGCCAATTTATCTGTCTCCTGTATATCTGTATATAGTTCCATCCTAGGATCCTAATTGCAAGATAGTTGCACATGCAAAGTAACTCTTAAGAAAAAAAAGAACTAAATGGTATGCATCTTATAAATTAAATACTACCAGTTCATAATGCTATCATGTTTTTCTTCATTTTGTGGAGGTAATAGATTGATGTCACTGTGCCTTCAAAGCTATTGAGTGGAAACTAGAGAACGCTTCATACTATTGATCTTTGCATCTCCAGGTAGACAAAGCCTTTCTTCTGAATGCTTCCTGTACATGTTAAAACGATACTACAATCATATTTTTTTATATGGAATTCAAATAAACCATATTACAATCCCTTCTACTATCTTAAAAAAGTTAAGCACATAACAAAGAGAGAATCTGTATCTTAATCTAGTACCTGATGAAATGAAGTGTCTCTCTCTATCTGTTTTGAAGTCAGTGGCACAAAGATTCTTTTCTATTATACAAGGATAAAAATAAAAGGATATTTCTAATGGGATTTGAAATACATTGTCACATTAGGGTAAAAATAATATTACTATGAAAATTACTAGCAACATACTTTATTCTATTTTTCTACTTTTTATTATGTACATTTTAAATTTCATGGTATTTTCTCATAAATGTTACTTTCTGTACTTGGGATTTTACATAGGACACATATGCACAAACATAGTCCCTTTTCTGAAGTTAAGGTACCTTTGATGTTTACTGGTTTTATCTTTTTTCTTAATCTTTATTTCAGTGTTCCATGTGAATGCATCCCTCCCCCACACCAATCCCCCAATTTATGGAGTAGGAACATCCTTGAGAAGTGGGAACATGAGGGTGATGTTCATCCATTTTCCCACAACAACTACCGAAGACCAGTGATATTTCTGAGATGTCACCATCAACAAGTTGAGGTTGCCAAGACATCACCCTCATTTGGAGACACTAGCATCATTTAATTGATTTATGTTGTTTTCTTACAAACCCTCTAGTTTTAGCTTGTTCAAAACTTTTTATGGTGCAAGGTGTTTCTTTTTAATGCAAATCATAGGTTATTTATTAGTTTTCAATCATTGGAATTGTTAGATAAATAATTTCCTTTACATAAATATTGAAATCTGAACTTTTTTGTGAGAACAATGATGCGTAGAAGGTTATGGTTGAGTTATGAAAGATAAAAATTTCATTAGAGGTATATTGTGAGTTTGAACAAGTTATTTTGGGAATCTGAAAATTAATAAGTTGAGTGATCACCTTGTAGGAAGTTAGCATATCTTTTCAAAATTTCTATCCTTTTCCCTCAAAAAGTTAGTGGTTTTAAGAGTTGATTCAAGGGAACCAACCCTGCAATCTAGAGGTCTACTTTCATGAGGTTGGTACGCTACTCCTACAGAGAACAAATTCCTATGTTGAAAAAAATAGCAACTCAATGACAACTTCAAGGTTGAATCTATGTTCTAATACCAACTCTTAAATTTTCAGACCAAGATGATAACCCACAACTATATTAGATTCAAGAGCAATAAAGTTTCCACAAAATATTAATTATGTGTGTGTATGTATGTATGCATATAAATTTTTGAAAGTACTACTTTATATTGTGAGTACAAAATTTTTGGTTTCCTATCAAAAGTTTTGGTATAGTGTGAGTACAAAAGTTTTACTTGCCCATCAATTCCTTAATATTACTTTAGTTTCTAAGTTCACTTCCACACATCAGATGAAATAAATATGTATACTTCGTCATGTTGATGTGTGTTTTATAACTCACCAAACATTAGAACAAAATACGGAGATATCTAATCCTCTCTTGATCAAAGTTATGTATATGCTAAGATTGCGAGAAGATCATATAGGTCACTCCAAGGTTCATTTCGTGTCAGGTCTTGACCATGGATAAGCTCGGTGGTAAATGTAATTTTTTGAATATCACAAGGGGCCTTACGTTTTTAGTCTTGGAAAGATTTGCAATAAAACACCTTTTTTGAATTTTTAGAATATGCGGAAAGAAAAAAGGAAGTATGGTTCATAAATTTTAATCTACTCCTAAGGGCAATGATAGAAATGGTCAATACTTCGGTGGACAAACTCCAAATAACCAGGTTTTGCTTTGCCAAGTTATACTATAATTACATGAGAATTGGTGCAATCTTCAAGGTTTATGCAGAGGATTTTCGTACCACCACAAACACCATCATGAAGAAAAATGTACGCTAGTGACAAAAGTTAAGCATATGCATGAATGAGGTTCAAGCTAACTTTGCACAACGATTTACAATCAGTAAAATGTCAAAAGTATGAACCAAAGGAACTCATCAAAACATCATCATATTTCTCATTGCAATCACAACACTTTATCTAACTTTATCCAAATAATCTAAGCTAAATGAGGGAATTATGAAACCAAGCAAGCACTAAAACACATCAAGTATTCACCATGAAACAAACAATGAAAACTTTATTGTCTCAGTAGCTCTTTAGCAACAATCTCAAAATTTTGCTCCCTTACAAATGAGAAATGAGGCCTTTATATAGGTCCCCGATTACAATGAATAGACCGGATTGAAACAATAACCGATGGCCTAAATCATGTCACCTCAGTCCTAATTAGGGTTAGGGCAAGAAGAGAGAATCTACATTAAATTTACAGGTCCACAAAAACCAAACACAAGAGATACCACATTCATAGTGGGAAATAAAAGTCTACTATGCATGTTCATCCAATAGGAGAGTGGGGCGAAATGAACACCCACTATGAATTAAATGCTCCTTTGCCAAGAATAGCGTGTGCTTGATTTTATTCCTTAAATGAAATGAAATTTGACTTGGGGATCTTTGACTAGCTGGTGAACATGACTAGGCGCCATGTCAGCATACTGGGTGTCATGTAGGCTCGCGTCTTTTCTAATTGCATCATTTTGTAACCCACATCCAACTTTGAATACTCCTTTTGAAACTATCTATGCTTGAACATTTC
>MU225739.1:318952-336342 GCA_018584345.1 Thuja plicata | reverse complement strand
TTTTGTAACCCACATCCAACTTTGAATACTCCTTTTGAAACTATCTATGCTTGAACATTTCCATCCTTCCACGTACTTGCTTGGAAATTTATGGATTGGAATCCTTCGTTGATGATTATGTCATTCTGGAGTTTCTTCACATAGCACCTCCCTTGGCCATGCTCTTGGATTTCTTGATTGAATTTTATCTTTTAAAGTCCTAAACCTTGAATGCCTTGAATTGGGTCATTTGACACTTGGATGCCTTCAACACTACAATTGGAGTTCTGGAAATTGAACGTCGTCCTTGATCACGCAAGAGTGAAATTCTTCCCCCTGCAAAACGAAATAACCAACATAAGAATGTCATAAAATTCTTTCATATTTACTCTCTTAAAAAAAAAATCCTCTCTCTCTAACATTCTCATGCCTCCTTTGATTCTTCAAACTCTTTGCAAATTTATCTCTCTAGATAGACATTTTCTCTCCAAAAAATCTCTCTTCGAAAATTCACACCTTCCTCTTCTCATGCTTTAGATTCACTTTGTTCCTCTTTTTTCTTTATTTTCCAAAGATTCCCATTTTTTCAAGATTTTGGAATTTTCCCAAGAATTCCAAGATTTTAGTATTTTAGAATGTTCCAAGATTTTCCAACACTTAGCCATTTTTCTTTAAATGGAGGAGAAATTTTCAAACACTTCCATTTTTTTTCTTTCCTGAAGGAGAAATTTTCCAACACTTAGCCATTTTTCCTTCCATTAAGGAGAAATTTTCCAACACTTAGCCATTTTTTTCTTCCATGAAGGAGAAATTTTCCAATGCTCAACCATTTTTCCAAAATTTTCCACTTTTTTCAAATTTAAAATTTTTTCAAGGTTTTCCATTTTTCCAAATTTTCCAAGATTTCGGAATTTTCCTAAATTTTCAATTTTTCAAGATTTTGGAATTTTCTAAGATTTCAAGATTTTGGATTTTTTTTTTAGTTTTTCAAGAATTTAAATTTTCCAAGATTTCCAGTTTTCCCAATATTTTAGAATTTTCCATTTTTTATTGATGTTTTTCAAGTTTTGTAATTTTCCAGAATTTTCCAAAATTTTAGATTTTAACTTTTCCCATAATATTTCCAAGCTTTCACCTTTTTTATTTTAACATTTTTTGAATTTTAAAACTTTTCAAAATTTTCACATGTTGGAGGATTTTTTTTTTTTTTTTGCAAATTCTCCTTTGACCAAGTTGACTCGCGCTCCACCATTACTAGAGGAGGATTTTGGAGAGGTCGTGGATTTTTCTTCAAGTCGAGGATTTTTCTTCATTCTAAAATTTCAGAATTTGTGATGTTTTTCATGCCTTTCCACTTTTGGATATTTCAAGGGTGTTTCCAGACTTCACAATTTTTTGATTGACGACCTCGCTTGCTTATTCTTCTGGATATAGAATTGGATACCCTTTTATCAGTCATAGCTCACTTGTTGACAAAATAGACCTAGCAAAAATAAACTTTCTCAAAATAGTAAGTTGTTCCAAAGTCAAAATAAGGCTAATCTAGGAGGCAAAAAAATTTACTAAAAATAGACACTGCTAAAAATAGCAAGTATGTCAAGATGTTCAAAATTTCACTGAAATTCATTTTTGAAAGATCAATTCTCATTCACATTTGACCTGATTCATAGACAAACACGCAGTTTCCATTCTAGGAGTCAGGTGGACAACACTTTTCTACACTTGGCCAAATTTAACCAATTCTCACATCAAAGCATGGGGAACCTTAGGGGACTGAGCCAAAAACTACCAAGAATGAAAGCCAAAAAGAAAAGGCCAACAAAAATAAAAGGTGGGTCCCCATTTGCAATGGGGCGTTGTGTGAAAAGGTTACAACACGTCCCCAAATAGAATTATTTGATGATGTATTTGAATTGATTTTTCAACCCTCCTGAAGTACCCATATTAGCCTTTACAACAAATGAAGTATGAAGCTTCTGTGGTTCAGGGTATCCATACCCTCAAATTTTTTGAGGCATTATGCTCTGCTCTCTTTAGGCTGTACATTCTATTTGAGGCTGCGAACCTGGAAGCTGGAAGTTGGAATTTGCCTTACTATTTTTTTCAAAATTGTGCATTCTATTTTATCTTTACTTTCATTCATTAAATCTGGTTTTAGTTTCCTCTACTTGAGGCTGATAACCGAGAAGCTGCTTTATGGATTTATCAAGAATTGATTTTGTCAAATCAAGGGTTACATTGTACTTTTTTTTTCAATAGCATTCCTTCTTAATTACAGATTTATTTTGGGGTAAACCATTCAATTTCATGGACACATTTTTTCCCCTGGATAAAATATATTTATTGTATATACTTACTTTCAAACTTACTATTCTTCCTAGATTTGGATCCCATTTTCTGTAACTGAACATATATTAATTTCAATGTTCTCATTAAAATATTGTACATTCCATTTAATCTTCCACTTTCTATAATGGCAGTAGTTTATTCATTTGGATATGGTGAAATGAGTGTTGAATTTATTCTCACTAGAAATCTCTGATCTGATGAAATGAATGTGGTTGCAGTCTTCAAAAAAAAATTAATCCATCATTCCTTATAAAAAAAACTAAGAGTACTACTTTATACTAGTATTTAGCATTGGTAAAAACACATGCCTGAATCGTAATCGTGGATGGTGGTAAAGGATAGTCTCTTTAGACCCATGCTGCATTTGTCCAATCTCTTGTGAGGATTTTATCTGGGAAAGAAAAAAACATTGTTAACATATATAATACTATATGTCTAGTCCCAAGATGCTTGCAAAATGACTTGTGTGTAGGAACTGTCATAGCTTTGAGCCAAATTCATACAAAACCTTCCATATTTCAACATTGCCCTACTACTGTGGCAATGAGACCACATCCTGTGAAGCATTTTTCAATATTGTATGTGCCCCCCGCATGTCTCGATGCGCGTCCATAGTCTATTCTAAAAAAAAAATTGAACTGAAACAATTTTTTAAACCACTGGTCCCTAAGACCAATCTGAAACACTTTCATGTGCACGTCGTTTGAAAGTAGCCGGAGTTACAATGAAATTTGAATTTTGGCTAATTGTGAAGTGTCTAAATTGAGCAAACAACCTCCAAAACTTCCTTTCAAAACTGATTAAACACAGTCATAAAACCCTAACATTGAACTGATCTATAAACTTTCGTGCTAAAAATCAACCCACAAGATCATTTTTCTTGACACTGGATTAAGTGAAATATTTTAATCACCAAATTCACTCACTTTGTTTTCTCTGCAACTAAATAAGTCTGTAAACAATAAATTGAATTTCATTTGAGGTTTGATAAGATAGTAACCTCCATCCCGGGACCTTGTAGCTCCACACATGAGTTTATTTACACATAAATATCATAATGAAATAATTTTCATACTTTGACCATCAAATGGATGGAAGCTTTTAAAATTCAAAGTAGGCCTCTTGATAAAGATTTCTTTGTGTAAATTGTTAAACATAATAACTTGCAAATGGAATGGGCTTAGTAAAAATATTAAATGACCTACTATGAGCCCTAAATTTTGCACATAGGTACTTTGAGATAAAAAGAATATGGGGCAACAACTGGAACCTCTTGAAAATTATCAGATCAAAAGTTATAGTCTTCTGAAAATGGTTACTTTGTTGATGCAACTCTGTGTACACAGAAAATCTGAATAAAATGATTTAGGTTTTGGCTTTGCAAATAAGTCAACTGAATTGACTAGGGTCTGAAAATAAAAATGGGGCTTGTCTTTGATGACTACAACACAGGGAAATAACCATTTCATCATGAAATCCATCTAGGTGTGATTTTTTTTTCAAAACCTTCATATATCATTCTATAGGATATATCCATCTTGTTCTTATTGGCCCACAATGCTCTAGTTCATATTCTAGATCTATCAAAAGATACATAGAAATGTTAAAAATTGCTAGTGGAAATTCTTGCTTCAATAGACAGAGGACTCCAACAACCTCCTCCCTCAAACTATCAAAGCTCAAAGGATGTTAGACATGTAAACTCATTCTCTTTAATATTAGGACCAACCTTATAATTGCCAATCTTGGCCCCTTTTCCAATATTGATATATTTACCACAATAGGTAAAATATTCTCAATTATGACATGATAATCCAGAGTCTTGAGGCCTCTTAAGCTATTAATGTCAGTTTGTCTTTTGATGCTACTACTTACATAGCCAGTGAAAAAGTGAGTCTAAGACATCAACTATAAGAATTTTGCACGATGTTCCCTTGTCCACACATAAGGAGCATTAGACATTCTATATTTTTTATTGTCATATCTTTCAATACAGATATTTTGATAAATATGTATTTCTCGAAAGTCTTCACGTAATGAAATTGTATCAAGAGCATGAAAATGAGTTTATATAATAGCATAAGCTATTATTTTTCTCAGTATGCATAAAGTCAACAGTATGCCTAATGGCTATATCCTTGAAGTATGACAACTTGTACTATATGCACAGTCATTTTACACCACTTTCATTACTTGGATCATACCTACTACCAATAATCCCATCATTTTCAATAAATGACATTCTTTTTTGTCCATTCTAAATAATGTAATCACCTTTTATTAATGGCGCTTCATGATTCTCTTCTTGACCATTGAAACGTGTTTTTTCTTGATGGTACGAATGATCCATTTTATGGTAAGCACGATGTCCACAATAAATACACTTTGCACAAACTTCTTGAGTGCCTCATAAAATCCTTAAAGTTTCAATAGGACATCCATGGTATCCATGAACAGAGAGACCATACAATGTGACATATGTAGGAAGGTCATGAATTCTAAACAATAAGGATGCTCTTAAAGTGAATTTGATTGAATGATCATCCTTTAAAGATTGAATTGCTTCAATTCCTTTTCTAATGTTGTAATATGTTCCAATGTGATCACTAATTTGATGTACTTTGATGGTAACTAACAAAATGTGCTGACAAGAGTTTGCAATGGAGGTTTTAGTAGAACACATGGATTCTTACAAGGATGAGGAATAAGTTACTCATATGTTCAACATTAATCAGTGCCTATTAAAATAATTTATTTTGTTATAATTTTTTATGAAGGGGTTTGTCAAATGTATTTAGTTATGGTCCACATCTATATAAGCGGTCACATTTTGCATTGTAAGCCCCCCAGATTGATACTCAATATAATAGACATTTTTGGAAAATGAAAACTCTTGAGTATTGTCAAATTTTGTAAACTCTTATCTCAATATTAATGATCAAGTCCCCTTCTTTTGAAGGTTTTTAGATAAGAGAATTCTCTAATTGGTTCCTTTATGATTTATGTTTCTAGTAAGCATAAGTTTCCTTGAGCCTTTTTTACGCAATACATTTTTTGAGTCATTTTGAACAATAATATATTGCAAGATATTGATTGGGTCATCATGATCCTAGGAGAATGAATAGTTTTGCAGGACGCTCTACATCACAGAGGAATATTGTACTAATGTAGATGTCTTTTATGTCCAAAAGTTGGAAAGATGAAGAAAGAGATCATGAAATTCTTGCTATGAACAAGCTAGTGGAATTATCATATAGTAGGAACATGGGACAATGAACAAATTCATCTAGTGCTAAGAGCGCAAGAAACAAAGTTACAAAGCAAGATGCTTTGGGTTTTTTTTAACACACACTATCTAAGTAGTGGGTGTTTGATGAGACTAGCAAGAGTTGTTTTATAGATGGATCTTTAAAGATAAAATATCCTCAATATCCTCAAAGGATGTGGATAAAATAATACTTGGTCATGCTATTGAAGGTGATGTTGCAAATGTTCTTGCTCAAAATGATCATTAATTATCTATCAGATATCAAAACATTAGCTAATTTTGCTGCCCCTTCAAAGAAAGCTCAAATATAATCTCAAATATGTACAAGAAATGTTTCCCTATTAAAAAAAATAAGATCTATTTTTTAATCAAGTGAATACAAGAGCTACTTGGAAACCCAAAAATAATAAAATAGGAAAATAAGATTTTCTTTGTACCTGGTAAAACATTGAACAAACCCTTATCCAAAGTGATTGAATGCAATTTTTATCTTTTCTATTCTTTTCAGCATTGTGGAGGAGCATCTCATGTAAATCACAAAATATCTTATGATTATTACTATAATAAAGAATTAATCTTGTGCTAGGGAAATAAAGAATCAATTTTTGTGTTACTTATGCTAGGGCAATAAAGCGCGTTGTTTACCTTTGATCTTATCCAAAACTAACAGTAGTGGTGGATTATGGAAGAGGCAAGGGTAGAAAGAATATTCAGATTGGCGCCAACCACATTCAGACATGCCAACAACTTTCCTGCGAGTTCTTCTCCGGTCGAATGATTTTAGAATGAAATGTTCAGCTTAGTCCCAAGCACATTCAGACATGCAAATTTTTTTTCCTATGAGCTCTATAAAATGTTAGATTATATTTTGGTTTATGTTTTATATCCACCCAAACTCTCCATGATCAACCCATCATTATAATAAATTAAAAATGTTCATTTAATTTAAATGTTTAATTAATTTATTTTTATTCTCAATTATTTAATTTTTTTTTAGTAAGTAGTATGTAGTATAATAAATAATCTATTTTAGGTGATGTGTACAACTAGTTCTGAAATATTTTTGTCTTTATTTTTAATATAAGATAACGGTAATTGAAAAAATTGACACAGTTGAATCCAAAAATATACACAATAACCAAACATGTTATTTTCTTCAAAAAATTACCTTTACTTCTTCCCTCAAGCAATAAATCTAGGTCTACTAGCCCTCCCAACATTGTTTTGGGTTTAAAACTCCCAAACTTCCTAAATTAGTTATACTCATCAAACAACTCACTAATTAGATACCCAACATATTTAATTAATCAGACCACTATAGCATGATATAATCTTCAAACCAACAACCTTACTTAAATTAATTTGTAAAAATATTTTTAACCATATTAACTATCCTCCATTTTAGGCCAGCAATTAACCCTATTTTGCAAAGGTATTATGCAAAATGCAACTTGTCGCAATAAACCATCAGTGAAAATTTGTTTGATGCTATAAATTATTCCTTCAGATTTTGATTATAATATCTCTTAATTAATGGTGTTTATCAATCAATTTTGATTAAATCACCTGAAAGTCATATTTATAGCATGAGACATGTGTAGATGGATTTATCACGTAATATAAAGCCTATTGGAAAACAAGTCTTACAAGTGAAATGAGATAATTAGTGACTAACTATTTAGTAAATTATTTGGTCCTTTATTTAGTCATTTTTGTTTAGGTGACTAACTATTTAGTCATGTATTTGGTAGTTTATTTAGTCATTTATTTAGTAGTTTATTTAGTCACTTGTATTTAGTCTTTTGTTTGGTAGTTTATTTAGGCATTTATTTAGTAGTTTATTTGGTAGTTTATTTAGTCATTTATTTAGTAGTTTATTTAGTCATTTATTTGGTAGTTTATTTAGTCACTTTTATTTTGTTGACCTTGTGATTTTACCTGGTGACTAAATTAGTCACTTATTTAGTCATCTATACTTGTAAATTAGTAGAATATGATCAATTTTAGTCATGTGACCAAAAGTTTTAGTGGTGTGACTAAAATTGTTAGTCACGTACAATCACATATTTTCCAAAATGTACTATTGTAGGTAGTAATCCACTACCCTTTCAGGTTGCAACAACCGGAACTGAACTCCATCATTGATGTAGATAGGGATAATTTATGCTTCTGCCTCTTCTAGCCCTTACTTGGGATTCTTGTCATCTTCCTCCACGAAGATTTTTCTTTTTCTTTCTCCCTTGTTGTGACTCATGCCCACCAAAGTCCAATCTCCTCCTCCAAGAACATTCTCTTCTTCTCCTCCACATACTCTCTACTTTCCTTCCCTTCTCTATGCAACCTGGTCCACTACAAACTAACCATCTCCATGAATTCCCTACAATATACTCTATATACTCTATATGCAACCAACAAACTCTCGAGGTCAAATTTGCAACTATATATTTTCCTACCTTTTAAAAATATAAACTAAACTCATTATTACGAAACTCGTCATAATTTACCTCATGCTCTTTTGCTGCTCCAATATGTTCATCTTCATAATTCATATTTTCTTTGTATTTCACAACTACAAACACATCATCCTTGTTTCTCATTGTCCTATTTGTCTTCATAGTTTAAATAACTCATCCTCTATTGCCAAAACCAGTGCCCATAAATCTCCCTCTTCTACTAACCTAGTGTGTGAGGTATCTTCTCAATCTTCACATTATTTTTCTTCATCCACCAATTTTTGGTCCACTATAACTTATTTCTCCCTTCACCTTTCATCATTAAAATCTTCAATCATTGATGTTATAACCTCCTCCATTGTTGCATTGTTTAGGGGATCAATACTCTTGATCTCTTCCTCAAGAAACTCAATTTCTAACACATTCCTCATCAATCATTGGACCTTCATGCTCCTCTATTGGATCCATATCCTCCAAAGGACTTTCTTCCAGTGCTACAAATTGTCCCATTCCAATATCCTCTTTTATCACTCCAAAGATCTCTCCTGCCTCTTGGATAAAATTTTTCTCTAATACCACTTGATAGTGATAGAATCTATAAACATAATAAAATTAAATTCATTCTACCATTAAATAAATAGGAATTAATATATAATTTTGATGCAAGAACATCCTGGGGTAGTTGGAAATCCTGCTCAACCAAAAATATGTTTGCCTTTTGTTCTTTAGTTTGTTTGGAGGCTGTTCTTTGAAGTGCTTTGTTGCACAGGTTCTATCGCTTGGGCATGCTTGTTTTTAGGTGCTTGGGTTCTTTTGCTTGAGCATGCTTGGTTTGTGTTTCTCAGGTTTCTATCACTCGGGCATACTTGTTTTATGTTCCCCAGGACTGTCGCTTGGGCATGTCTTCTGATGCTTGAGTTTTGTTCCTGTTGCTCAGGTTCTTCTTTTCCCGAGGCTCTCTGTTTCTCGGTCAACTTTTTCCCGAGATGTTTATTTTGGAGTTGGATCAGGTGGTCAACTTTTTCATTTAATTTTTGTGTCTTAATTGATTTGGGTTCTCTCATTGGGATCTGTGTGGACCTAAATCTCAGTCTCTCTTATAGTTTTGAGCGCTAACTTCTTTGGTGGACTCTTGTATATATTTGTTTCATTGTTCTTAGTTTAGAGGCAATTTTTTTTTTTTTGGGGGGGGGGGGGCTAGAGGAGAAAAGCGAATAAGCTAAAGGATTGTAAGCTATTGCAGATAGTTGTAAGTGGGTAGAAGAGATTGCAGATTGCTTGGTGGCTTGTGAGCACAAGTTTAGATCTAGTTTCTTCCACTTAGCTATAGGATATATAGTTGGATCTTGCGAGATCTTATTAAATTATTGATGTAATTGGCCCAAACCAGGAATGCCTTACAGTCTGGCATGTTGCATGTAATTGAATTATTGAGATAATATAAAGTTGATATTTTTATATCTTGAGTTGCGTGTTATTCCGCTGTGTTATTTTGGTGTTTCTACAAGTTTGGATAGTCAATTCTTGGATCCGATGACCTTGACTACATCAGGTGGTATCAGAGCTACTGGTTCATTTCTTATGGAGCTTAGGGTATTTGAAGATCTAGAGAGATGCCTCCGAGAATATTAGACCCTAGGGCGATTGCAGATCTTTCTAAGGATATGGAGGCAAGGATAACAGAAAGATTAAGATCTGAGATGGTAGAAATGAAGATTGAAATCATGGAAGGTATTAGAAATGTTGGATTATATAGGGATCCTAGAACAGATGATGGCTATGAAGAAGTTGTTGAAGATTTTGAAGCTGTTGTATCTAGTGGAGATGACAAAACTGATCAAATGGTGAGATCTGGAGGAGGCAGACATGGTCAATTTCAGAGTTCTGAAGCTCGATTGAATACAAGATATCGAATGGAGGTGTCTAATTTCTCAGGTACATTAAAGCCTGTGTATCAGATTGATTGGATCAGTGAGTTGGAAGACTACTTTGAGCTGGAAGACATTGAATATCCACTTACAGTAAGGTTGGCACAGACTAATTTGAAAGGGCATGCTTCTCTATGGTGGAAATAATTTTAGACGGACCGAGAAGAAGAAGGTGAGATGAAGATCAATCACTGGAGGTTGATGGTGGAAAAGCTAAAGGCTAAGATCATTCCTGTTGAATATGAAATTGATTTGTTTAAGAAATTGAATAATATGAAATAGAAGGAGATGACTGTAGAAGGTTATATCAAGGAGTTCTACAAGTTGACAATTCAGTCTGGACATAGAGAAATTTCTAAGGAAAAGGTGGCGAGGTATGTTAATGGCCTAAAATTCAATATCCAAGATGAGATTGGTATGTTGAAGATTGACTTTGTGGAAGATGTTTATCAGTATGCACTTAAGGAAGAAGATAAGTTGAAGAGAAGACATTATGGTAATTCCAGAGGGAAGGAGAAGCAGGAGCCGTTGGTAAAGGATAAACCAAAATTTGAAGATCAACCAAAACCTATTGAACCAAGGAGAAAGACAGGTAGAGGTGTATTCAAAGTTACTTTTTACAACTATGGAGAAGAAGGATATTGGTCATTTGAATGTCCCCATGCACATAAGAAGTTTAATAGTCACAAAAATGCTATAGTGAATGAAATTACTGAGAATGAACCTGAGGTAGAGGGTGAAAATATTTTTCTTAGGAGAACTTTTCTGTCCTCAAAGCAAGCTGATTCTTGTCAAAGGAAGAATTTTTTCAGAACTATGTGCATGTTTGGTGGTAAATGTTGTAAGGTGATTGTTGATGGAGGAAGTAATGATAACGTAGTTGCTAAGGAGATGGTTCAGAAACTTGGTTCTAAAAGGTTAAGGCATCCTTGTCCTTATAAGATAAGTTGGTTACGAGATGGTCATGCAGTAGAGGTGAAAGTGCAGTTCATGGTGAGTTTTCACATTGGCACTTATGAAGATGAAGTATTATATGACATTGTGGAGATGAGCTATTGTCATGTGTTACTTGGAAGACCTTGGCAGTATGATAGAGAGGCTATTCATGATTGTAAAAGAAATTTAATTACTATCATAAAAGATGGGAAAAATTCAATTTTGATTCCTTTGAAAGATGGAGGTGAAGGAAGAAGGAAGTTGAGCATTGGTAGAAGAGATGAAATGGTTGCAGTAGATGGTGTAGACATAAGTTTTTAGAGATGTGAAGGTAAATCAAAAAGTTCTAGTGGTAAAGGGAAGAAAAATAAGAACTGAGGGAAGAGTGTGTTGGTTGAGGACTCGAAAGACGTGTATATCAAGAACCAATTTTGGATCTATGTGTTGAATCCCAATAGATGTTCATCTAGCTTCTGAGAACATCTTTTTGCACCTGGGGTGTCTGATGTAGGAGCATCTTCGGGTAGTTGGAAATCCTTCTCAACCAAAAATATGTTTGTGTTTTGTTCTTTAGTTTGTTTGGACATTTCTCGGTGAAGTGCTTTGTTTCTCGGGTTCTGTCACTTGGGCATGCTTGTTTTCTGGTCCTCAGGTTTTGTCTCTTGGGCATGCTTGGTTTCTGTTGCTTGGGTTTTTTTCACTCAGGCATGCTTGTTTCTATTTCTTGGGACTATTGCTCAGACATGTCTTCTGATGCTTGTGTTCTTCTTTGCCCGAGGATCTTTGTTGCTCAGTCAACTTTTTCCCAAGATGTTTATTTTGGAGTTGGACCTGGTGGCCGACTTCTACACTTAATTTCTATGGCTTAATTGATTTGGGTTCTCTCATTGGGATCTATGTGGACCTAAATCTAGGTCTTTGTTATAGTTTTGAGTGTTGACTTCTTTGGTGGACTCTTGTATATATTTGTTTCATTGTTCTTATTTTAGAGGCATTTTTGGGGGGGCTAGAGGAGAGAAGAAAATAAGCTGAAGGATTGCAAGCTATTGTAGATAGTTGTAAGTGGGTAGATAGAGATTTCAAATTTCTTGGTGGCTTGTGAGCACAAGTTGAGATCTAGTTTCTTCCACTTAGCTATAGGATAGATATTTGGATCCTGCGATATCATATTAAATTGTTGATGTAATTGGCCCTAATCGGGAAGGCCTTACAACCCGACCTATTGTATGCAATTGAATTAATGAGATAATATAAAGTTGATATTGTTATATCTTGAGTTGGGTGTTATTCCATTGTGTTAATCTAGTGTTGCTGGAAGTTTGGACATTCTATTCTTGGATCCTCCGACCTTGACTGCATCAAAATTTGTAGCAATACAATTTCAATGATAGAGACCCAAAGAATACCTTAAATAACACAATATCAAAGGAAAATTTCATTTTCAATTCAAGGGACTTGAATTTTTAGTTCAACTTTACTCACCCAACATGAATAAAAAAACTACGAATTGAGAGTTCAATTAAACTTTATTCTACAAAATAATAAATATAGCAAGACTACACAAGAAATATTTGCAACACAAATACAATTAGTATAAACTTAGAGTTACATTATATGGCCTAGGAAATGCCTTGCTACTATTAATTGCACATTAATCATGGGTAGATTCCTTTATAACATCCTATATTGAGTCTTCCTAATTATTCTCTGCATAGCCTCATACATGATTCTATGTGTAGCCTCCTACCATCCACAAACACACTCCAAGCCCTCTCCTTTTTTTGGGCTCCTTAACGTCCAACCTCCTTTCTCTAATTATTCTATGCTTTTATTCTATTTGACTCCTCCCCACTCCAAAACCATCCATTCGTACTTGTTACTTCGTTACCCAATCAAGAGCCAAATCTATAACTAATAACTATGACAAGTTTATTTCTTCATTTTGGCATTATCTATGGGTTTCCAGAATTGTAGTTTTGATATGCACTATTAATGATCATGTGGTTGTTGACCAAGGTTCGAAGTTCAGTGGTATTATTTTGTAACTTCCTAAAACCATTCCCAAAAATCCACCTTTTGTGAATAATCAAAAATCATAGATCTATTTTCATAGCCCATAGGTAGATAGGCTATGTATTGTCCACATGTAACTAATAATACATCCTGTGTAGTATCATTAAGGGAAATTTCAGACTAACTAAGATGTTATTGTTAGAATAACTGAGAGGGAGGTGAATGAGTTAGAATCAGTTTCCTCACTAATTATCCTACAGTCCTAAATTCCTGCATATGTATACAAAAACAAATTAAAAACATATAATTCAAATCGGTGAAATGTATTATGTGATCTCAAACGTTAGTCAATAGTGTTTACCAAATATTAGTAAATTAATACTGTGATTACCGATCTAGGTCAATAAAGTAAAGTGTATAGTAAAATAACAATCCACAATCATTCATGCACATTTACACGTAAATTTTCAACGTGGAAATTCCACAAAGGGAAAAACCACCTCGGAATGGTAACCCAAAATATTTTCACTTATCTGAAGTGAGCTCGGTGAAGAGCCAACCATGTTAAAGGTTAAAATGTACATTGTTAAATGTGACCTGGTTAGAGGATTTAAAACTATAAGTTCTCTCTTGACCATGAATTCACTATGGGGTCAACAAGAAAACACTCAACATTCATTAGAATTTCATAATAAAGACTTTCAATGTCCTACTCACTTAATAGATTTATTTGTAGAAATGGTTAAACTAATTTAGTAATGATTTTATTCAAATAAAACTTTGTTTTGTAGATTTTCAAATCTATGCTAAGTAAACAATACCTCTGATCAATTTGTTCACTTTAGTTCATCTCATACTTATTACTTGTTCTACTCGGTAATTCTCTTTCCTCTGTATGCTCGGTAATGTCTGTAGAAAATGCTCGGTTCTGTCTTTAAATAGTTTGATCAGTTAGTCATGGATAAACTTTGCATATGTGCTTCAATTGTGTACACAATTCAAAATGAATCTCTTGTCTCTTATATATACATTATGTCTAATTTGATTTTCATACTTCAAAATTTTCCGCTTCATCTCCATCATTCATTTTCCATCTTGATCCATCCTTGGCAGTTATGTTAAAAACACGTTTCAATCTTTATCGTCCAATATTTATTGAATTTTCATAAATGTTTGATCTAATAATAGTTTGATCAAATAATAAACTTTATATTTTACCTCAAAATCATCAATTTCCAGATCAACATTCTAGTCAGCCTTGGTTTGATTTAATTTTCTCGATCAATACCTTGTTACGTCGGTGATCCCTAGCTCAGTAATCATTGAGCTCGGTATAGACTGTGTTTTACTCAGTGTTCATTGTCTCTCAGTGTATAAAGAACTCATCACTTTTCAACCACATAAACTTTGTTTGTTCCAAATCTTCAATACATAACAAATTTTTTCCACCATAATAATACTCAAATAAGTTTACATCAATGATAATACATTAACTGATAATGTTTATCATCACCTCTACAACTCGGTAGAATATGAAAAAATGACTTCAAACATTCAATCAGTTGTAGTTCATTAATCTCTCACTTTGGCATTGATGGAAACACAATATGAAATATGTAATATAAAAAAGCCATACAAAAAATACCAAACATTTTCTCTACAACTGCAAAAAAAAATTTATCTCTCCCTAGCTTGAATATATTTAAATTGTTTAAGTATAAAAAAAACTCATCATGCACACTCTCCCTACAGTTTAGAATTTTATGTTCTTAAATCTCTCTGTAGACTAGATATGTCTCTCCCTTTCACTTTTATCCCTTTAGTGGATAGATATTTCATTGATCAACTCTCCCCCTTTATATTTAATCGTCCAACTCTCTCTTTAGATATTATTGTTGCCCGAATTTTTCCCATTCTGTGCAATTGACCTGGTTTGCCCTGTCTTGCTTCCTCTGTCTTTATTTCCAGGCTTCATGTCTTCACTTGGCCCTCAGAACCCCTGAAAAACCTAAGTCCTCCATGTTTAAATGAGGTAATAAACCCTATACCCTTGGCTCTTATGTTTTGAAGTTACTTTTTCACATCACTAAGAGCATGTGCTTATTTCTCAGTCGCGTTATCGCTTCGCCTTGGTCGAATATTCCTTTTCTTCATTTGACTCTGCGTTTCCTCTTGTCGCGTGGTCTCGTGATAGAATGGAATATTCCCTCTGTGTCTCCTGACTTAGCGTTTGTTCTTTGGTCGCGAGGTCGCCAGATCTATGTCATAAGCCTTTGTGAAAAGTGGGACCCTCTCAGTCAGTCGGGTAATCGCAAGAGCCTGGGTGAATATTCTCTTTTCTTTCCCGACTTCGCTTTTCACTTTGTCGCGTAGTCTCAGAACCATAAGGAATATTCTGTCTTGGTTCTTAGAATTCGCGATTAGTCCTCAGTCGGGATGTCGCAGGATGATATGTTACAGAGCCAGGGCCCACCCCTTAGTCGGGTTGTCGCGTGAAGAACTCAGCAGTCAGTGAAACATCTTTCGACTTTGCGATTTACCTTGGGTCACCTTGTCGCCAGATCATGCCGAAGTCAGTGGTTAAGTAGGCCTTCAGTCGGGTGATCGCGGGATTTTCTTGGTAGTCAGGGAAAAGTGCTCAGACTTGGCAACTGTTTCTTGTTGTGTGATCGCTGGATCGGGTCACACCATAGCAGTTAAGGATGCAGTCAGTCGCGTAGTCTCGGGATCATACAGCCGTTAAGGCTTACCTGTCAAGACTTCGCAACTAGCCGTCTGTGGTCCCTTGTCACCTTGTCGCCAGAGCAGAATGGTGACTCAGTGTCCCAGTGTGTAGAAAAGTAACTAATGGCCGTGTGACAGATGGCATATGGCGTGTGGATGCGGGCCCTCAGTCGGGTAATCGCCAGACGGAGGAGATGGGTCACACAACTTGGCGACTAAGTGTTCTTTGCCTTCTGTCACGTGATCGTGAGATGATTTAAGGGAATAGTCTTTTATCCAGCGACTTAACAGTAGCAGTCTGATGCAAAGCTCAGATGATCCTACGGTGGTCGCTAAGTCTGGTGATCAAGGTGCCCTATGTGAAAAGTACTCCCGACTTGGCGATTAGGGTAGTTGGGATGTCGCTAGAAAGGATTAAAAGACACATGTTGACTATTAAGATAAGTCAAAGGGCTCGGTACTTGGTTCTCCCGACTTGGCAATTGTGTGGTCGCGCAGTCTCGAAGTGAAAAGATAGCATCTAGCGATTGGGTGACAACCGTGACAGTCTAAGGTGACAGTTAGGCGCTGGGTCGCTAGAAGACTGGTGAGTTAAGGAATTTTCCTCGCGACTTTGATATTTCACAGTCGGGATGTCGCTGGATCTGGACTCGTGTTTACCAAGGGTAAAAAGTGCTTTATCGCCAGGTCGTGAGATGATACCATGGTTAAGGGCCGATGCTCGTGACAAAGAGACTAACGGTCAGTCGCGAGGTCGCGGGACTTTGAATTTGAATAGTTGGCGGAAGATTTGGCATTGTGAACGCTCGGCAGCCATGGTCCTGTGTGCTCGTGTTCCAGAATAATCAGAGGGGTTTTTAATTGTAGAAAGGCCATGAACAGAGAGTCTGTTGATCCCTAGATTAGATTTGTTTCAATGTCGGTGAAGAAAGGGAGATTTAGAGGCGTGAAAAGAGATGCAGATTCCAATCATGAAGTTATTGCTCTCAGTTGCAGTTGGCTAAAGGCATGGTCATGATCGAGGACTCATTGATGAGAATTTGAGCGGCGGCCATCTGGGGTCACTTCTCGTCCTGGGAGGTCATGATCAGTTGGTGAGCATTCATGACAGGGGACTAGTTGCAGAGTATAGCTCATGGACTCAGGTTGCGTGTCTATGGGCATGATCCAGTACAGGGATGGGCGAAAAAAGGAAAATCTGATCTGATCGATTCACTTGGTGCACATTTATGACCAGATTAGATTTTTCTCCTAGGGTCAATTATTATACTGTAAATCTGTAACCCTAGTTAGGTTTTCTGGGACTCCTGCCTGCGTGCATTGGAGGTATTTAAAGTTTTTTGAGAGCCTTAGTGCTCAAATTTTGGCATTTTGTAAGGAGAATTCAATCTTCCCAGGAGCTATCTGAGGCATTCTTTCTGCCCCCTGGCTTTTACATTCTATAATCTTCTCATTGATCATGCAAACTATTGGAAGTACTTTGTGATAATTCTTCATATCCCTATGCTTCCTTGTTTTTATTATCTCTCATCGGATCAAAGTTTATGAATGCTAATTAATGGACATTGGGGTTCCTAGTTCCTCTCATTTTTTGTAAGTCTGTGTGTTATTATATTTGATCTGATTTAGATGTTTTGTGGGTATACTTCAGCCCCTAGCAGTCTTGTCTCATTCCTACACCTGGTTGCAGAGAAGGATGTTTGTTTGCAGGTCATAGGTCGAGTCTTTTGTTCAGGCCTT
>MU225739.1:292658-309624 GCA_018584345.1 Thuja plicata | reverse complement strand
ACCTGGTTGCAGAGAAGGATGTTTGTTTGCAGGTCATAGGTCGAGTCTTTTGTTCAGGCCTTCCTATGAAATACTTATGCAAGCCTATCTAGTGAGTTGTGACTTATTAGACCTGATTCCTCCGTTGTTTTCATTCCTCTATACTGAGGTCCAAGCCCTAAGTTCAGTGCATCACTTAGTAGGTAGTTTGCTTTCAGTCATTTCCCTTTCCATGCACTCCTTCTATCCCTTTCCCTTCAAAGTTTACTTTCCTGTTTAAGAAGCAAATTAAGGTGATTATCCAAGAGGAACCAGCCTAGAATCTGGAGGTCTCATCTTAGTTAGCATAGGTCCCACAACCTATAGATGAGTCCCTTGTTATACTGGATTATCAAGACCAAGAGAGCTTGAGATCAGAGGCGCAAATTTAGTGTATAACAATTACATTCTCCCATTAGATATTTCATGAATGTCTCTCCCTTTTAAAACAATGCCAAACATAAATATACATCTCTTCAGTAGCGAAATAAAATATCTATGTTGTTCGGTGCATTAGAATAGGTACCTTGCAGTGTACTGATATCACTATGTCAGTCAATTTCAGCTTTGCATAACATGATTGATATTCTAATTTTATGTAGGTTGATGCCACTCCTAATCATCTTAGTTACCAATAGACAAGGGACAAACCCCTAGTCTACCTCTCAAGTAGTCAAATGTATCCTTCTGGAAAGGTTTGGTAAATATGTCTACAAGTTGTTCTTTTGATTGTACATATTCCAATATTACTTGTTTATCTTGTACTTGTTCCCTCAAGTAGGGATATTTGATAAATATGTACTTTGTCTTTGCATGCATCACATGATTCTTTGAAATATTTATAGCACTTGTGTTATCACAGTAAATTATCACTGCGTCAGTGATCTCTTCATTCATTCCTTTCAAGAGTTGTTTTATCCATGCTATGTTTGAATAATTTGCAGCAGCATCAACATACTCTGCTTCTCCAGTTGACTAAGATATGCATCCTTGCTTCTTGATTATCCAAGTAACTAATCTATCTCCAATTAAGAATGGTCCACTAGTAGTGCTCTTTCTATCATCAAAATTCCCATCCCAATCAACATCTATATAAACTTTCAGTTCAAACTTTCCTTCTCTTTTGTACCAAAGTCCATAATCCTCGGTATTCTTCAAATATCTAAAACTTATTTTTACAAGAATCATATGTGATTATTTTGGATTATCAAAAAATATTGCAACTATTCCAACCATGTGTTCTATGTTAGGTCTTGTGTGTACAACATACATCAATTTACCAATCATAGATCTGTAAAAAGTCTGATTTACCTCAGGTGTCTTGTATTCTTTTGTCAGTTTGCATCATGTCACCATATATGTTCTGACTGGTTTTGATTCTTCCATTTTGAATGTCTTTAGTACTTCCTTGATGTATTTTGATTGAGTAATATAGATAACTGCAGTCTGTTATAAAATTTGCAATCCACGAAAAAATTTGATCTCACCAAACATTGACATTTCCAATTCTTTCCTCATTTCATCAGAAAATGAAGTACATAGGTTGTCATTACCTCCAAATATAATATCATCAACAAATATTTCAGCAATAAGGGTCTTACCATCATTTCCTCCTTTTAAATACAAATTGTTGTTGTCACTTGTTCTAATAAATCCAATACTTATAAGATAAGAGTGTAATCTTTCATACCATGTTCTCGGTGCTTGTTTCAATCCATATAAAGCTTTGTGTAACTTACATACCATATTTGTCTGATCAGGATCAACAAATCCTTCAGTTTGTTAAATGTATACCTCTTCTTCTAGTATTCCATTAAAAATGTAGACTTAGGGTATGTGTAGGATCATGGTATGCCAAACCAGTCCCTTAAGTGGCAATGAAAATTTAGAAAATCAGGTTTAGCAAAGTTGATGTAAAAATTTGAACAAGTATCAATCTTCTATAAAAAATGTGTAAGAAGAGAATCTGTAGAAAATTGAATTTAGTTTCTTTTCTACAAGTCATTTTAAAAAAAAATATTCTATATGGTGAAATTTCAAATTAAACGATAATTTTTTTTGCTAGATTCTAGATATAAGTAGTAGACTCGTGTCCGGATGTGACGCATTTTTTTTTGTAATTTTTTTCCATGTAAATAATTAATTATGATTTTTCTTCTACAACTTTTGCAGAATATAAAAACTCTCGTGTCTGACCACCTTAACTTAGTCTAAACTTAATCAAATTGAATTTTTTTTCTTTTTTTCTTATAGTAGGTGAAGCATAGAATGTGACACATGTTTGAGATTTAAAAAAAATGTTATACCATTTGAAAGTTATAGATATTTTTCAATCACTCTACCTTTCGGGACTTCTTTTTCACATCGCCACTTTTTGGCATACCATGATCCGGCACATACCCCTTAACATCCATATGATATACATTGAATCCTTTATATGCAAGTATGCATGTAGTATTCCCACTCCTTCAAGTCTAACAACAGGTGCAAAAGTTTATCCATAGTCAATTCCTTATTCTTGTGCATACCCTTTGAAAACTGGGCTTCTTTATTTTTGGTTACATTCCCATCCTCTTTTAGTTTGTAAATATAAATATCCATTTGGTGCCAATAACATTTTTATCACTTAGTCTCGGTACTAATGTCCATGTCTTATTTTTCTGTATCTTCTCAATTTCCTCATTCATAACATTAATCCATTCTTCATTTTCTAATGCATCTCTAACATTCTTAAGCTCAAATTCACAAATTAAACAAGTATTATCTCTTAACTTACTTCTTTTCATCATGCCTTCTCTTTTATCTCCAATAATCTGATTCTGTGGATGATGTCTCCTCATATATCTACAAATTTTAGGCACAGTTATTTATTCTTTATTGTCTTCCCTTGTAGGTTCATTGTGTTCTTGTTCAAGGTCTTCAATTTTGGCTTTTTCCTGATGCTCAGTTTGTGCTACTTGTTTCCCGATGACATTACCCTGATGTATGGTAAGGTTAGGAATCTACATCGGTATAGTATCAGGTTCTTCCATGTAGACAAATCTACTATAATATTTTGGTTCTTTCATGCTATCCTCATCATTTTGCTCAGCAAATTCATAAACTTTCACATTTGTGCTCTCAATGATTTTGTTAGATGTCTTTTTCAAGCATTTGTAAGCTTTACTATTAGTAGAATATCCAAGAAATATTCCTTCATCACTTTTTGAATAAAATTTACCATTTTGATCATCTTTCAGAATATAACACCGACTACCAAATATTCTAAAATAGCTCACATTAGTTGTATAACCATACCATAGTTCATAAGGTGTTTTGTTTGAATCTTTCTTCCGATGTACTCGGTTTAGTGTGTAAATAACTGTGCTAACTGCTTCTCTCCAGTATGTTTATGCAAAATTATTTTCAATCATCAGTGTTCTGGCACAATAAAAAATTAATCTATTCCTTCTTTCAGCAATTCTTTTTTGTTGTATTGTCCTTAGTGTTAAATCCTGTCTTTTGATTCCATACTCATTACAAAAGCTAGTGAACTCATCAGAAATAAATTCACCTCCTCTATCAGATCTCAAACACTTCATATCTCTACCAGTTTCTTTTTCCACTTTAGCTTTATACCACTTAAACACCTTAAATGGTTCATATATTTCTTTTAGGAACATGGTAGTCATCATTTAAGAGTAGTCACCAACAAGTAAAATAAAGTATTTGTGCCCATAATAGCTCTGTGTTCTCATTGGTCCACATAGGTCTGTATGAACTAACTCCAAAATATAATTAGATGAAAAATTCTTGCTCTTGAAACTAGATTTTGAAATCTTACCCATTTGACAATTTTTCCACATCACATGGTTTGGTTTAGATAAGCTTGGTAAGCCTCTAACTTTTCTTGTCTTACTAATCTTAACCATGTTGTCAAAATTTACATGACGGATTCTTTTATGCCATAATCATATATCTTCATTATTTTCCAATAAGCAATTAGTTTCAGTAGTTTCAAGGTAGAATAGGTTACCTTTAGATTGTTCGCTAGTGCCGATCAACTTTCCTGTTCCATCATAGATTCTAGCTTTTCTATTTTCAAATGCAACTCATTGACCTATGTTATTCAACTGTGAAACACTCAATAGATTGTAAGTTAGTCCTTTTACCCAATATGCATTTTCACATTTGATTTAATTGTTCAACATAATAGTACTTTTTCCTTTCACTTGACAAGGTGTATTATTTCCCATTCTTACAAATCCACCATAAATATAATGTTCAAGAAATTCAAATTTCCCTTTATCTCTAGTCATGTGATGTGTACAACAACTATCAATAACCCAAATATCATGTTCACTAGTTCTTTAGAAATAAATGTTGTTTCTACATATGTTTCATCTTCATCAGAATCATCTTTCACAACTACAAACATTGTCTTAATATCTTCATCACTGTCAAAACCACTTTCATTATCTTTATCTTCAGTAATGTAACAAAGTTTCTTAACTTTGTCCTTGTAATCTATTATATCCTCTGTCATACTATTGGTCTCTTCTATAGTCTCAGTCATCCTTTCTGTCATTAGATCTATCATTTATTTCCTCATTCTTTTTGTTAAGGCGTCTTGTAGCAAAATGGCTAATCTCTTTACAAATAAAACATATCAAAGGTACTTTACCTTTATATCTTCCTCTACCTTTATGCAATATTCTAACCATTAAAGATTCAAGTTCATCAAGTTCCTTGTCCTCACTATCACTCTCACTGTTATTTATGATTATGTGTTTATTGTACTATATTTACCAATTTTCAAAGTAGACATAAATGCGGATTCCATAGATGGTACAATAGTGTTATTGTTACCCATTTTATTTCCCAGCTCAATAAAGTGGGGCTGGTTATGTTTTTCAGATAGATTGAAGGGTGCATCCCAGTTATTAATGGTGTTTTGCAAAAAGAGGAATACCACAAGGGAAGTCATGAAAGATGCAATAGTTTACAATAGGAAAAGAATCATACAAAATTGCAAATTTAAAGGAATGGTCTTTTTATTCATGGATGAAATGTGCAATATCCCACACAAGCCATGGGAGTAACTAATAGAATGCACTATACAAGGAAATGAAGCATATAGAAATGAAAGCATAAAAAAAGACAAGGGATCTGTCATTGCCTCATGATGACAAACCCCTGCAATTGAGCTGCTCCATCTTCAAATCCTTCATAGAGGTCATTCCGCTACTCCAAATACCTGCAATGAAATGAAAAGGTGGTGTCAAAGCTCAGGATTCTGAATCTTTGCATATACATCATCAATACATGCATAGTTTACTCATATATTGCATTATAACAATTTGCAGTGATCATATGAATCAAAGGAAGGTAGAAAGAAATAATCAATATTCATCAGAACTGAATTCATTGTCTATATAAAAGGTTTGTTCAAATGTGCAGATATAGGTAAAGATCTTGTTGCTAAATTCTTCATTTTAAAATTTCAGCATGTGGAAAAAATTGGGCTTCCACGAGGGTACAGCTCAGCATGCTGTTGAGTGACACAATCGTTCTATAGAAAAAAAAGTAAAGAGATAAAAAATCAAATATTTTTAGTGGATGCAACCAAGTTTTGGATGAAAAATTTGAAAAGAAACTGATAAGAATCCAACAGTGTTAATTTGCACCTTCACTATTTTCTGATTTTTTCTTGTTGCAGTCACTTTGCATGTATGGTACAGACCTGTACAGACAAATGAATGCATGAGACTATACTCAAATGAAAGGTCTCTGAGTTTACTTTACTTTAAATCAAGTTTGAGTCATTTGCATGGAAAAATGAATGAGTTATGTATGTTTTAGTAACATCACCCTGTTCAGAAACATTTCCCAGAACTTGTAGCCAAAGAAAAAAGCGGTATGGCTATATAAGGACTATTAAAGCTCTATAAATTGGTGAGGAGTAAGATATTGATGTTACAAATAAAATTTATTGTTTCCAGAAAATTTAATTTTGATGTTTGAGTGGTCAGATAATTCATTTTCTGGAAACTGCCCTGTTATTCCATGTGTGAGATCTTGTTGCTACTAGTGAAGAGAAGCAGCAAGATACTCAGAGATATCAACTCTATCAGAGGTGACAACAACATTAATCATCATGATACACAAAGGTCTCTACAATGTTGTAACAGAAGCAAAAACTTCAATAACAGTCACAAAGATCAAGGCACTACAATCAGTAAGGAAGCCCAGCAAGGCCAAAGACAATAGTCCATCATGAATACAAGGTCAGTGCCTTCAGAAGATCTCATTGATATTTAAGATATATAATTTTCTGTTATAAAGTCAATGGACACAAGGATAGATAATGTGAAAAAGAGGGTACAAGTGGCTTCATTAAAGTAAGTACAAATCAAATACAAAGAAAGGTTTGATAGCAAATGGTGGTCATGTAAATGCAAGCAGCATATTGATGGATTCAACGAGCAGATTTTCAATTATGCACAACAAAAATCAATGCATGGAAAAGCAGCAAATTCTTTAGTATGGGGCATGAATTCTGATTAAGCATGAAATGATAAGGAGAGCTACTGCAGATTGATGCAATATGATGCAGATACATGCTGAACAATGGTGTTGTATACACAAAATATAAATGCCTCTGATTTCTTATCTAGAGAAGCATAGCAAAGAATGAGAAAAGCACATTAAAACCCTCTTTTTAGCATGGCAGGTATGTATGCAGAGAAAAATTCTAGAGAAGTAAAGCAATCATACAATCATGAATGACATAAGAGTAGACACTGATAGCATAAAAGCAACCCTAGTTGATCATTGTGTGGTATGTGAAGAGCTCCAAGTTTTTTTTTAAAAAAAATGCCTGCAAAGCCTCAAGAATGATACATAAAAGTAAGCAGACAAAAAGCCCTTATGCAAGCTACAACAGAAGTACAGATATTTGTAACATCTTTATCATATTTCTTAGCAAATTTATAGGAGTCTGAAGCCTCAAGGTGCAGAGATATAGAGAAATGGAGTTCGAAGGAAAGGATTTCCAGAATTTAAAGACTGTAAAACATGAAATACAAAGAAACCATAGAGAATATGAAAGCCCTCAACTACGATAAACACAAAGAAGAGTTCTAGCAATAAACACAAAGATCTGCCACTTTTCCCATCTAAAACCAGCTTGAAGGGGTTTTCAGTCCTCATGCGTACCTATGTATGGAGGAATATATCTGGATAGAGCCTAAAATTTGCAGCAAATTCCAGTCAAAACTCCAGTCAGCCCTAGCATTTCATGGTGGCACCCAGGCAGAGGAAAAAATGAAATAAAAATTGAATGAAATGAAGAGTGCATGAATCCTTTTAGGGTTCGATTTGTTTCCTCTTTCCATCAAAAGTAAAAGGCTTTTGTGCCTTCATTGTTATGTAAAGATTATATTATTAAATAAAATTAATAAAATGGTAGAGTTAAAACCATTTTTTATTAATATTATTTAATAATATAATTTATGAAAAGTTAGATTTTAAGAGTAAAAGATAAACTTTTTATTTTCACACATTTTTTTAAATTATCAAATAAATTATTATTTATTATTTTAATAAATATCAATTCAATTAACAATATTATTAAGTGATTTGATGATTTCTTAATAAATATTGCTAATATAATAAGTGTTTATTAAAATAATATAATTATAAATTATTTAATAAATTAAGAGGTGTGAAATAGATATTTTATTTTTACTTTTAGAAGTCAAAAGAGATATTTTGCAGAGTTATGGCAATATGCAAATGTCAAATTACAGTTGTTAAAGTCTTCAGAGAGTTATTGCTTTCCAAAAGCTCCTTATGGGCTTGTTTGAAGGATAAGACTGCATTTATGAGGGAGTCTTTATGATGATATTATTTGGGCATGACTTTTGGGTCACCAATTTGCATTTTTGTAGACTTTTGAAGGGCTAAAAGGTGGCTGGAAAGGCTGAATCTGACCCAGAATTTATTACCAGCATTAATGATGTAGTTGGCATGTAAAAGCATAAGTATGAGTTGAAGGCTCATGGTTCAGGAGTTATTTTTCCTTCTAGCTTTCTGTTTTGTAACTTTTTTTGAGTTCTTGGCAGAAGCAAGGGGTTTTTGTAACTCAGTTTCAGAATTGTATACTATTGTGAGCATCATTGGTTCAATATATTTTAGTGATTTTACCTTCTCAAGGCTTGTTTCATTATGTTTAGAGCATAGATGGTTAGGTGTTTCTGTGAAATCCCATGTATTTCCTCTTACATTTATCACTTTCAGCACCTTTGGACAGGATATGTCATACTTTTGCAGGTCATATAGTTGTGTGAGTGATGCAAACAACACCTAGTTGTGAAACTTCCATTTTCCTTCTTGGGTTTGTGAGCATTTATACCATCTTTATGAAATGCTTATGTAGAAGTATGGGTAAATTTTGAGTTGTGTTATTGTATAGCTGGTTTTTTTGAACACCTGTATGCTAGATATGGTAGTATCAGTCTGGGAGAATCATTCGGTGCATCACCTTAGGATTAGATTTCAGTTACATGTTTCCTTCTAACCCTTTCCCTCTAAAAAGCTTTAGTTTAGGTGAAGTACCCAGGAAGCCGGCCTTCTCCAGAGGTTCACTTCTTTTCTGAGTTACCCACAACCCAGAAGTGTTCCCATGTATCACTAGATTGTTGAGTTTACTTGGCAGGGTGCAAATTTTAGTGATAACAGTTATCAAAGTTATTCAGCTCAAAAGAAATCAATCTTCCAACAAGACTATCAACAATAATGTTATTTCCAGGTGTTTCTCTCATTTCATGTATTACAGAGACTCTTATAGAATAAATAGGAAATAGAGTTCTAAGAATCTTACTCACGATAGTGTCTTCATCAATAGATCCACAAGATCCTTGAATATAATTCACAACTTCCTTAAGCTAGGTACTTTACTATGTTATGTTCTCTCCTTCCTTAATTCTCATGTCATTAAACTTTCCTCGAAGACTTTCAACTTTAGCACTTAGTACATTTACATCTCCTCAATAAACTAGTGTAAACTGATCCCACATCTGCTTGGGAGTTGTACATGTCTTGATGTCCTGAAATCCTACATCTGTAAGTGAAGAATAAATCTCCACCATGATAAGGTTATGTTCATGTTTCTCTTTCATCTAATTAATATTCAAAGGTCGAGAAGGTAGAATGATTTCATTATCTAGATAATCTGTAATATTATCTCCAATTCCTGATAGGTATAGTATCATTATGCTTTTCCCTATTGAGAAGTTATCCTTTCACCTTTGGTGCGTCTCTCTTGTACATCTTGTGATCTTTAGCTTAAGTCCTTCAAAACTTTCTTCTAAGCATTGTATGCTCCGATACTAATTGTTAGAATAACTGAGAGGTGGGTGAATCATTTAGAATCATTTTCCTCACTAATTATCCTACAGTCCCAAATTCCTCCAGATGTATAAAAAAATTCAAACATATACTTCAACTTAGTGAAAATGTATTCTGTAATCTCAAACTATAGTCAATAGTGTTTACCGAATATCAACAAATTAATACGGTGATTACCGATCTAGGTTAATAAAGTAAAGTGTACACTAAAATAACAATCCTCAATCATTCATGCACATTGACACACATATTTTTAATGTGAAAACCCTACTAAGGGAAAAACCAGTTGGGACCGGTAACCCAAAATATTTTCTCTCTTCTGAAGTGAGCTCGGTGAAGAGCCAACCCTATTAAAGATTACAATGCACACTCTAAAATGTGACCTGGTTAGAGGATTTAAAAGTAACAGTTCTCTCTTGACCATGCATTCACTATGGGGTCAACAAGAAAACACTCAACATTAATTAGAATGTCATAATAAAGACTTTCACTATCCTAGTCGGTTAAGAGATTTATCTATAGCAATGGTTAAACTGATACAGTAATGATTTGATTCAAATACAATTGCGTTTTTCAGATTTTAAAATTTATGCTAAGTACATAATACCACTGATCAATTTGTTCACTTTAGTTCATCTCATAGTTCTTAATTGTTTTTCTCAGTAATGCTCTTTCCTCTATTTTCTCGGTAATGTCTTTATAAAACACTCAGTTCTGTCTTTAACTAGTTTGGTTAGTCATGCATAAACTTTGCATGTGTGCTTTAGTTGTGCACACGATTCAATATGAATCTCTTGTCTCTTATATAGACATTATGTCTCATTTAAGTTTTATCCTTAATATTTTTCTGCTTAATCTCCATCGTTCATTTTCCCTCTTGATCCATCCTCTGTAGTTGTGTTAAAAACATGTTTCAATCTTTATCGTCCGATCTTCATTGAATTTTCATAATCATTTGATCAAATAACAAACTTTATCTTCAAACTTGAAATCATCAATTGCCAGATCAAAATTATAGTCAGCCTTGGTTTGATATAATTTTCTCGGTCAATACCTTGTTGTGTCAGATATCCTTTTTTCAGTTATCACTATGCTCAGTATAAATTGTATTTTGCTCAGTGTTCACTATTTCTCGATGTATACAAAACTCATCATTTCCAACCACATAAACTTTTTTGTTCCAAATGTTCAATACATAAATTTTTTTTCCCATCATAATAATACTGAAATAATTTTGCATCAATGACAATACATTAATTGATAATTTTTATCATCACATCTGCAACTGGGTTGAATATCAACAAATGACTTCAAACATTCAATCAGTTGTAGTTCATCAACTATTGTATCACATTAATAATTGGTATTATTTTTATTAAAATATGTTCAAGGTATGTTAATAAGAGTAATACAAGCATTTGTAGATTTTAAATAAACAAATCTAGTGTGAGATATTTATGGTTTTCTCATGGTGTAATTAGAATCCCGAAGGACACATAAATTTTCATCATGTGATACATGTATTACTAATTAATGGCCAAGTAGGCATGAAGTTTTGTTTTACTTCAATTTATAATTTTCTAATATAATGCAGGGTGATCCCACAAAACTGTGTCCCACTTTTTGGCCAACTTTGACACTGAAATGAACATTCTGAAAAAAAAACTTCTCTTTCCAACATCTATTGTCATTAAACCATTACAAATTTGAAGATGATGTAAACTAGTGACTTTTAGCATTTTGTTTCTAGTTTATAAATATATTTTAAAAAAAAAAAATGGAATTTATTTGTATCCATTTTGCCTTCTTCAAAAATTATTTTTCTGAAAAATCAGGATTTTTCAAGAGTGACACTCACTTTGATCAATATAACTTTTTTTACAAAACTGATAAGAACATAATTATCTTGAATTTAGGTTTGTAAAACAAATATCTAGGGAATCTATTTGGTTTCATTCAATTTGGTTGAATATTTGATAGTTTATTGAGTTATGAAGTGACATTAATAATAATTTGGACATAGGTTCACTTTGATCGGTCTAACTCTATCTCTATATATAGAAATTCATTTATTATTATTTTTATAGAAAGGTAACATAAATACCTATTTCCTAGATATTTTTAATAATTTTTTTTCCCTAATTTACTATTTTTCCAGAAGTGTCGAACAGAGAAGTCGCTAAATGGTCAGGCAACCTATGTTTAGTAAAACTTAAAAAGAAAAGTATTAATAAACTCAATATATATATAACTCATAATCATTGGAAAGCTTTCTCAGAGTACTATCATCCTATATTTGGGTATTTCAAATGAATTTATTTGATCCCACAAAAATTTAATGTCAAAGTGATTTTTTGTCAGCATTTTGATGGGTTCAAAGGAGACTCGATTATAGGTGTGAGTGAGGAGTAGAGGGATTATACCAAAGGGATTTTGATTCAAGAGGCTTTTATCTATCCATTTTGAATTTAATCCTTCAAATGGGACCTCTCAAGACTTAAATCACCATATTTTCTTAAAAATGTGCAATTTCAGCAAAAATCAGGATGTTCAAAAAAGTGAGACACACTATTGTGAGACCACCCTGCATTGAAAATATATAGTAGCAGGTCAAATTTGTTAAATATTGTTAATTTATTAAAAGATATTCAAATCCCAGGCTAGACCATATAGACTTCAATTCTTGATAGTATAAGTATGTCTAACTCCATTAAATTTTTTAATACTTCTCACGTGTATCATGAAGGTAACTTAGTTTTGGATAGCTTTCCTAACCTAGGGGTATTACAACCTAATACGATAAGGTGAGAGATTAGTGAAATTATCTGGGAAGACATTTTAAAGTACTAATTCAAAATTATTATAAAGAGTAAGCTAATTTGAAGGTGATCTAGGGAATGATGGATTTATATTTCAAATTTTTGTGGAGTGGAAGAATGATATGTGCTCCCCTCATAATGGCACATCAAGACACCACCTTCATTATGAGCTTTATTATATTCATTTAGAGTGTCATTTTTGTTGTTTGGCCCTCTTCTATCTTCGCTACAATTTATGGGTGGAGATTGGGATAGGGAAAATCTTATTGTTTATAAGAAATGGGAGGATAACTCTGAGGTTTATAATGATCTCTCCATTGGTTATCTTACCATATATTTCAAGAAATTACATGGATTTGATCCAGAATTACCTTTATATTTTTGGAAAGTTGGGATGAGGGAACTCTTAAGGTGTATGGTGTTGAATTGGTGATTTCATAGGGGTTAGAGGCGAAGTTGTCTAATACCCTAGTTGAAGAAAGAAAAGTTTGTAGGGATACAAAATGTGTTGAAGAAGCCATGGTACTTTTTACTAAGAAAGGTGAAATGGACAAAGTAAATAGGAGTATTGATGGAGATTACAATAGGTCTTCTATCAAGCCTCTTTGGGTGGAGGTTGCATAAGTCATTATGCATTATGTTACTCTAGATGGACACTTTTTTATCTTTTTAAGTTATCATTTTGTCATCCTTAATCATTTTTGGCATGAAAAATGCATATATTTGCATTTTTATTTGTTCTTATATATCTTCCATAGTATCCACGTTCGTGGAAAAAATATCTCTATCCTAGACATTTGTTAGGATTTTATACTCCTCATAATGGAACATGACAAAGCTTTATCAATTTAAAAAAATCCTATTCCTAAAATTGGGATTGAATTTAAGAAAAATGTACATCACCATTTTGAGGATTACCCAATTGATTCAAAGGATGTCCCCTCTGATTAGAAAGCCAGTTCTCATTTAGGGAAACCTACAATCCCCAAAAGGGAATCCCAAGGCCACTATAGATTTTTTGTATTTGATGAAGAGGATTTGGATTATATCCCCTTAGAAGGGTTTATCCCTACCTCGTATGGTCTTAGTACTTATTTAAAGGGTAAAGGGAAAGTGGGGGCTTCTTCTCATCTATTGGCAAAGGTAAATGGGAAAGTCCCCACTATTTCCCATTCAGTGGGTGGTGGGAGAAATTCATCAAGTGTGAAGAAACTTAAGAAGAAGATTGATATGAGTATATACCTATTTTTCAGTCTCTTCCTATTGATGGTTCGAAAGAGGGTCTGCATATTTATATTTCCATAGATATTGGTAAATATACTCCCTTGTAGAAGAAATCTTCTATTTATGAGACTATTAACATGAGTAAAAATGCCAAGAATGTCACTAATAGCCAAAGTTGTCTATGCACGAGGATAGTGTCTGAGATTAATGATTTAAAGGATAAGAGTGGTCAAACCCAAAATATGCACAATATTGATAATATAGTAACTTTATAAAATAACTGGCCAAGGAAATTAAGGATTTGAAGGAAGGAAACGAAAATATATAAAAAATTTGGAGGATTCCATTGCCAAAGTGCAGGAAAAATTGAGAGCAGTTGTTGTTGTCTGCCAGAAGACCATGGAGAATATCTTGTAAGGGTTACAACATTTGAATGCTCAGGTAGAGGATATTCACGATCTCTCTAAATTTGTTTCTAGTTCCCCTATTGATAGTATGAAGTCAAATAAAATGTTTTTAGTTCAAGAAGTGGCTTCTAGTTCTTTGCCTAGCCCTACTACCAAGCTTTGCAATAGGGAAAAATGCAATAATCCCATTGAAAAAATCATCCATAAGGTTCATAGTATCAATGAAGATTTGATTCAAAATAATGAAGACTCATCAAAAACTTTGTAAGGTCTATGGGGCTTATGTCCCTTTTTATTGTTTTTATTTTTGATGCAGGAGCATCAAAGGTGTAAGAGAAATCTTGCATCAACCAAAAATATTGTCTAGTTTTTCAATAAGGGCTAATTTGGGTAGAGGTACTATTTTAGAAATTTTACTTTTTTTGTAAGTCTTTTGTTTGAGCACAAATTGTTTCAATTACTTTCCTGGCAGTGATTAGAAACTAAGTATGATCATTCATATTTTTACTTTTCCTTTTGACTACCTGACATCATGCCTTTTCAGCAAGTTAAGCTCTCTTCCCAAATTTTGAGGTGGTTCAGAGGTTATATAGCTTCCCTCTGACAACCTGACACTATGCATTATCAGTAATACAGGCTCTTGTCCCAACTTGCAACATGGTACAAAGGTTTCAGTTTTCCCTTGACTACCCAACTTCATACTTTGTCAGAAAGTCATACCTTTGTCATAACTTCACAACAACAGTATGTGAGCTCAATCTTATACCAAATTCCTCAATGACATATATTATCTGGCGGTGTGTGTTATTTAATACATGTAACAAATGAGAGAGAAGAATAACTTAGGCGGGAATTTGAACCCTAGGCACCGAAATTAGAAAGTTTGACTTTATAGAATATTCTATGGTGCTTATTTCTACTACATATGTAGGGATGAATTAGGGTTTTAAAGATTTTTAGTTGGAGAAGTTCATTCCAAGAAATATAATTTATGGTTATCTCTTGCACATTATTTTAATGAAAATTTCCATGAGGCTATAGAAAGTTTTAAATTTTTCTTACTATTTTAATGTCATTTGATTGAAGATAATGGAAATAAAGTGTTTTTATTTTTTTAATTGTTTTATTCTTGTAATTTTCTATTTATTTACCTATTATTATGTGTGTATGGTTAGTAAGGGAAGTACCCTTCATCAACTGGTATCAAAGCATAAGTTTGTGAATGTGTAAATAGATCTCCAAACATGAGGTGGTTAATGTTAAAATGAATTTAGAATAACTAAGAGGGGGGGTGGTGAATAATTTATCCTCAGGTCTAGATGTAATGATTGAAACTTTGTAGCAATTTAAACAACTTAGATCTAGTCGGCAAGAGTAGCATATGTCAACAACTTAAACATGCAGTTTAGTGTTCAGATGTAATTAACTTGCAGAAACATAACAATAAAACAAACCATAAACATTCACACAAGTTGACACAAGTATTTAATGTGGAAACCAAATTCGGAAAAAACCACCGGTAACACGCTACCAAGTTTTCACTCTTCTGAAGTGAGCTCCATTAGGAGCCAACCCTGTTAAACAAAACACATTGCTAAATGTGACTTGGTTAAAGGATTTAATCACCTAGTTAGGAGTGGCCTTGTTAGAGGACTTTGAACATTCCACCTGAATGTCACCTTGTTTAGAGGATTTACACAATGACTATTAGGTCAACCTTGTTAAAGGATTTTGACTGATACAATGGTTAGAAAGTAATCAGCAGTTTTGATCTGATACATACAACTTACTTTGCAAATCCAGATCCAATTTCAACTCTAATGCTAACTTACTGAGAGGCCTCCATTCTCAATTCATTTTTCTGATCTACTTGAAAATTTGTCAAGCAATCACTCATGCAATTCTCTACTTCTCTATTCATCCTTCTCTGCTAGTTCATGCCAATCAGTACATTAACTATGCAATCCTCTTGCATACACACAAGCACATTACATGAATAACCCCTTGAGGTTATCTTATACCTCTTTATCTAGGTCAAATAAATCTTTGCTGCTTAATCAAGATCATAGATCTTAGGTTAGGTCAGATCCAACGGATCATCCCATCATTAAATTACCATTTACTTCTCCAAAGTAGTCTTTAATTAAATCTTGAATCCATGCATTAATTGTTGTTACCCATGCATTAAATAACGTGGATCAATATTTATTTAATTTTACATATCCCAATAAAATTAACTATGTCGGCCAGAGATCTTAAATCTCATCATCAATCAAAATACTAGTGCTCGGCCACCATTGTGTTCTCACTCGACAATTTCACTGGTGCTCGGTCATTACTATAAATTCTGCTTCGCATACTGGTTGGTGCGGGAGCACCTCGAATCGTGCAATTTATGAAAAGTTTCATAGTATTGTAATATCTTAGGCATTTAGGTTTTGTATGATCGTGTCTAAGAAATGTTTTAATTAATTAAAATTGCATTATAATGTACGTCATAATGGATCCTATGGAATTTGCACCCATTTTTTATTGTCTTTATTCGACAACACTATGTATTCATGGAAACGGTTATGAGGAGACATTAAAATTCATAACTCCCTAGTGTATGCACCCTAAAATGGTCGCCTAGACTTTGGGCCCCATTTATCATTTTATCAATTTATCAATTTCTGAATCAATGCTTTGGAATATTTTCAATTCAAATCAATTTCCTTGATCAAATTGTAATTAATTCAATTAATTCAATTATTTAAATATTTCCTAAGGTTTGACCATTTTTATTTAATTAAAAGATTTAATCTCCCTTTTAATTAAATTCCTCTTATTTAATTAAATTCAATTTCCCCCATTTAATTAAATAAAATTCTTCTAATTTATTTAATTGAAAGAAAACCTCTCTTTTAATTAAATAAATAAAAATCCCCACTTAGAGCACTTTATTTGTTGAAAAAGGAAATAAATTAAATGAAAAAGTAAATAAAATCCCTTTTTCTTCACATCTTTCTAAGTGGTGGGTTTTTGCCTCTTAATCGTAGCCTTTGATTTTTGTCTCTTAATCTCAATCGTTCACTTTCCTTTAAAAGGAGACCTCTCCTTCTCATTTTC
>MU225739.1:228622-277049 GCA_018584345.1 Thuja plicata | reverse complement strand
GCCTTCATTTTACATTTTTACACATCCATGACTAGAGAGCTATGGATCGATATTTGAGGCCTCATTCTTGAGCAACCTTGAATGGAATGATTCATAGAAGTGTGACAACATTTATGCACACACCTAGAATCTCTTTGAGAGACAAGCATGTAGCCTAATAGGCATGGAAAGTGGACATTTGTAACTATCCAAGATGGTCTTTAATAGACATCTTTGTGTAATTGAAAGGGGGGACCGATAGTTGAGTAAAAAAAGGGAAAAATAATGGGGGCTCTCTAGCGGAAGCCAGAGAGCCATGGAAAATTTAATTGCAATGTTTATTAATGAAAGTTACTTTCAAGGGAATCATGCTTGCTAGATTGTTTCTGCAATGTTAATTCTTTTCGAAGTATTATGTTTTGTGTTATCGGTTTCTTGATTGCGGTTTTTGTTAAAAGAATATCAATGTTCTTGCAAATTAGGTTTATAGATTCCCTATGGATCGATGTCGTAGATCTCAAATTGAGCGTGCATGTACGCCTTCTTAAAATGCACCACCTTTTTAAGATACGAGCGGGTAACTATACACGAAGATTCTTAACAATCTTCCATTTGGCTTTCCAATTATCATTGGCTCTGCAACTTTATTGTAGCATGAACATGCATAGCAACATGACCCATTTGCCACCTTTCCTCTCAGTCCAAGATATTCTTGAAACGGTTCTCAAAAACCATTATGATCTTCAAACATTCGAGCATTGAGACTTTGTTTTCAAAACAATGCTCACCCATAAGACATACACCCGAGACGACCACCATTTGATCTAAATTGGGACTGTAATGAAAGCCCCAAACATAAGAAAAACATGGATTATTTAAAATTGATTTCTAATAACTCTCAAACTGATACATGAACAAATTGAGTTATTAAGATCGGTTATCCATAATTCAAGAAAACTCGATTGGATAAACTGTTAGATTCTTCCATCTAAAAGAAACCAAAAACCACTAATACTCCATCACAATAGAGATCTACAAAATTGATCCATAGGGAATCTGTAAACCTGATTTGCAAGAACATTGATATTCTTTTAACAAAAACCACAATCAAGAAACTGATAACACAAAACATAATACTTTAAAAAGCATTAACATTGCAGAAACAATCTAGCAAGCATGATTCCCTTGAAAGTAACTTTCATTAATAAAAATTTCAATTACATTTTTCATGGCTCTCTGGCTGCCGCCAAAGAGCCCCCATTCTTTTTCCCTTTTTTTACTCAACTATCGGTCCCCCCTTTTAATTACACAAAGATGTCTATTAAAGAGCATCTTGGACAGTTACAACTGTCCACTTTTCATGCCTATTCAGCTACATGCTTGTCTCTCAAAGAGATTCTAGGGAGTTATGAATTTTAATGTCTCCTCATAACCGTTTCCATGAATACACAGTGTTGTGGAATAAAGACAATCACAAATGGGTACAAATGCCATAGGATCCATTATGACGTACATTATAATGCAATTTTAATTAATTTACACATTTCTTAGACATGGTCCTACAAAACCTAAATGCCTAAGATATTAGAATACTATGAAACTTTTCATAAATTGCATGATTCGAGGTGCTCCCGCACCACTGGTGCTCGGCACAAACCAACCAGTAAAACTGTCATCAAAAGATGAACAACACATTGCTTTGCCAATGTGCCAACTAATTAAGTGCCCTTATTATTTTCCTTAACTCATCCATTCCACTTGGTCTTCTTGTTAAATCTTCTTCATTATTCAATATATATGGTACTCAAACAGATAGCAATATTCTCACCAGGTAGGGTTTGACATCAATGACAAAACAACCATTGTTTGCATTGTAACTTTCCAACAATCTCCCTCTTTTTCATTGATGGAAAACACTAAACATTTAAAAAAATAATTTAACAAGCATAATTACTATACAATACAAAAAGTCACCTGTGTTCCTTGATACGAAAAAATCTTCATTCTTATTCTCATCTTTCAAAAAATTTCTCCCTCTGTGTTTGTCATCACACTGATGTTTTTCTGTTTTTGTTCATCAATCTCTTTTTCTCTAAGTAGTGAACTCTCCCTCGTTCAGTAAACTTCTCCCTCTTTGACAAAAATTCCAAAGATGTTGACATCTTTATCATGTAGATTCTCATGTTCATAACTCCATATCGTGTTGTTCCTATCATCTTATTTTATGACTTATCTTATTTTCTGTTCTTGTCCAACTTCACAGCTTTAGGCAGCTTCCTAAAGTGTGACTGCCTATGCATCAATGTGTCAAATATTCTAAATATAACATTTGATGCAACAGTTCCATACAAAACTTAATTAGCTTCAGTTAGGGGATTCACCCCCAATTTACCTCGTAGATACTCATGAGCATCTTTGGGTAGTGCTTTTGTAAATATGTCTGCTAACTCTTCCTTAGTGTTCACATAATCTAGTCTCACTTCTTTGTTCTCAACTAGCTCGCTCAAGTAATGATACTAGATAGCTATATGCTTTGTCTTAGATTGCATTGCAAGATTTTTAGAAATATTAATGGCACTCGTGTTATCACAATAGATAACAACTAGTTCTATAGTCTTCTCCTTCATACCTTTTAGTACTATCTTCAACCACACAATATTAGAGCAATTGACTGCTACTGCCACATACTCAACTTCAGTTGTAGATTGTGAGGTGTAGTTTTGTTTCTTGCTTGTCCAAGAAATCAATCTTTTTCCCAAAAGAAATGCTCCTCCTGTGGTGCTTTTCCTGACATCAACATTACCATCCCAATCAAAGTCAGTGTAAACTCTAAGCTCAAACTTGTCATTCTTTATGTAATATAGGCCATAGTCATCAGTTCCTTTCAAATATCTCAGAATCCCTTTCACTGCCATCATGTGAGTTTCTTTGGGATTAGTAGAAAACCTTGCAACATTCCAACAGCTAGGCCAATATCAGGTCTACTGTGTACAACATATTGTAGTTTTCCAATCATTGATCTGTAGAGGGTTTGATTGAATTCCTTAGTATCATCATCCTTTGTCAACTTGTGTCTAGTAGCCATGGGTGTACTCACTAGTTTTGACTCTTCCATTCTAAATTTTTTTATATCTCCTTGACAGATTTAGATTGAGTGATATAGATACCATTCTTCTTTGATATATTTGTAAACCAACAAAAAATTTAATCTCACAAAACATAGACATCTCAAATTTAGTTTGCATCTCTTTTTCAAATGTTTGGCATAACGCATCTTGTCCACAACATATAATGTCATCTACAAAAATTTTAGCTAATAAAGTACCTTTGCTTTGCTCTGTCTTCAAATACAGGTTGTTGTTGTCTTTAGTTCTTGCAAATCCAATCTTTATCATAAAATTGTGCAATCTCTCATACCATGCTCTTGGGGCTTGCTTCAGTCCATAAAGTGAATTGTACAATCTGCAAACCATATTCCTCTTGTTTGGGTCAACAAAACTATCAACTTGTTCAATGTAGACTTCTTCTTCCAATATACCATTGATGAATGCAGACTTCA
Source organism: Thuja plicata (assembly GCA_018584345.1). Classification (NCBI taxonomy): domain Eukaryota; kingdom Viridiplantae; phylum Streptophyta; class Pinopsida; order Cupressales; family Cupressaceae; genus Thuja; species Thuja plicata. The sequence continues at coordinate 273,511 of MU225739.1, read as the reverse complement.
CATCCATCTGATAAAATTTAAAACCCCTGTAGGCTACATATGCAAGTAAAGTTCTAACTCCTTCCAATATTGCTACTAGGAGAATGTTTCACCATACTCAATTCCTTCCTCTTGTGCATAACCCTTGCATACCAGTCTAGCTTTTTTTCTTGTCACTTATCCATGTTCATTCAGCTTATTTCTGAATACCCACTTAGTACTAATTACATTTTTGTCATTCGGCCTAGGTACAAGTGTCCAAGTGTTATTCTTTTTAATTTTTTCAATTTCTTTATTCATGGCTTGTATCCAATCTTCATTTTATAAGGCATCTTTTACTGTTTTAGGCTCAAAATCACATAACAGATATGTACCATCTCTCAACTTACTTCGTGTCATAACTACAAAATCCTTCGATCTAATGATTTGATCAGGATTGTGGTGCCTCCTCACATACTTTGCTAGAGGAGGTTCATGTTTTGCTTCAGATTCATTATTCTTGTTCAATGTAGGTTGATTATGTGACTCAGCATCTCCATCAGATAGCTCAACATTCACCTCTTATTGCTCGGCAACTACACTCTGTGACTTGGCAGGTGCTAGCTATTGCTCAGCAGTCTCACTCATAGGTTTAGGTAAGGCATTAGAATCTTCCTCATCTAGATAGACAAATGACTTGTAACTTTTAGGTTCTTGTGTACTTTCAGCTTCATTTCTTTCTGCATATTCATCAATTCTAAAATTTGCACTTTCCACAACTTTGTTAGTATTCAAACACTTGTATGCTTTTCTCTTAGTTGATTATCCAAGGAATATACCTTCCTCTCCTTTAGCATCAATTTTTCCATTTTTTTTTCCTTCAGTATAAAGCATTTTCTTCCAAAAACTTTGAAATATTGTACACTAGGAGCATGTCCATACCAAAGTTCATAAGGTGTAGCATTAGTACATTTCATGACTTTTACTCTGTTTAGGGTATAGACTGTAGTACTTACAACTTATTTCCAATATTTCTGTGCAACATTTTTCTCCATCATTAGTGTTCTTGTACAGTCCATGATAGATCTATTTTTGCATTCAGCAATACCATTTTGTGGTGGTGTCCTAGGTGTAGACATCTATCTTTTATGCCTCGGTCATTGCAGAAACTGTTAAACTCATTGGAAGTAAACTCGCCTCCTTTGTCAGATCTCAAACATTTCAAACTTTTACCTGTCTCCTTTTCAACTTTTGCCAAGTTCCACTTAAATAACTAGAATGCATCTAATTTTTCCTTAAGAAACATCACAGTCGTCATCCTAGAATAATCATCAACAAATAGAATACAATATCTAGCTCCACAGTAACTTTTCTCTCCAATGGGACCACAGAGGTCAGTATGAACTAATTCAAGAATTTCCTCTAAAGTATGAGTCTTACTCTTGAAACTAGACTTAGTCATTTTTCCTAGTTGACATTGCTTACACATAGAATTTTTAGGTTTCTTTAACTTAGGCAACCCTCTAATCTTTTTCAGTTTACTTATTCTTACCAAGTTATCAAAGTTTACATGACACAACCTTTTATGCCATAACCAAACATCATTGTATTGTGCAAACAAGCACGTCTCTTCAGGTAAATCTAGATAGAACAAGTTACCTTTTGTTTTCTCACCACTTCCAACTAGTTCTCTAGTAGCATCATAGAGATTTGCCTTCTTGTGATGGAACTCAATTCTGTAGCCAGAAGTATTCAGCTGTGCAATACTCAGTAAATTATAGTTAAGATCATCAACCCAATATACATCATAACATCTTATTTTGTTAGTCAATTGAATTGATCCTTTCCCTTTGATAAGACATGGTGTATCATTTCAAAATTTAACATAATCACCTTTGCACTGATCTAAGGTTTCAAATTTATCTTTATCATCGGTCATGTGATGTGAACAACCACTGTCAATAATCCAATGGTCACCTTTACTCTTACAAGAGATTAGTGCAGTTTTCTCATCATCATCAGAATCATCTTTCATAGCAACATATACAACTTCTATATCATTGTCATCAGAATTGTCAGAATTATTGTCAGAAGCTTCTTCAACTATATAGCAAAACTTCTTACCTTTGTCTTTGTAATCATTATAATTTTTGAAATCTCGGTCATCCTTTCTGTCTTTGTATTTATTGTCCCTTCTTTCATCTTTGTCATTCTTATCAGGACATCTAGCAGCAATATGACCAACTTTGTTACATGAAAAACAAATGATAGGAATTTTACCTCTGAATTTTCCTTTTCCTCTAGATAGTATTTTTACCATAAGTGCTTCAAGTTATTCAAGATCATCATTAGTAGTGTCACTGTCACTATTCACACATTTCTTTCCTTTCTTTGATTTGTTGAGGACTAGCTAGGGTCTGAATACAAAATCAATAACTTGTGGAGTGTAGTTATCAAAATTTGACATCTCAAATGCAGTTATCAAATTATTATTAGGATTACATCTCAATTCTTGAATTGCAGAGAATCTAATAGAATATATAGGAAGATGAGTTCTTAGTACCTTTCTCATAATAGTGTTCTCATCAATTGTTCCATTTTCTCCTCTAATAGTATTAACAACTTCTTTTATTCTACCACAGTACTGAACTATATTTTCTCCTTCTTGCATTTTCATTTCATCAAACTTACCTCTTAAGATTTCAGATTTTTCTCTCAGCACATTTGCATCTCCTCCATAGATGGTTGTCGAGGTATCCCACATCTACTTTGCATTTCTATAGTTCTTTATATCATCAAATTTAGAATAGCTCAAGGAAGATGCAATCTCCAACATTGCTTGATTATGTTCTTGCTTTTCTCTTAACTGTGTAGTAGTGAGAGGTGTAGTTGGTGCTACATAAGCATTCTCAATAAGGCACTTAGCATCATCTCCAATACCATCCAAGTGTAGTTTCATCAAACTTTGCCATGTAGGGAAGTTATCTTTGTTCAGCTTTAGAACCTCCTTTTTATACATCTTGATCTTTTCACTCCAAGTACCTTCAAACTATTTTCAAGAGAACTTAGCTCTGATACCAATTGTTAGAATGAATTTAGAATAACTGAGAGGGGGGGTGAATTAGTTATCCTCACGTCTAGATGTACCGATTGAAACTTTGCAGCAATTTAAACAACTTAGATCTACTCGACAGCAGTAGCATATGTCAACAACTTAAACATGCAGTTTACTGTTCATATGTAATTAACTTGTAGAAACTTAACAGTAAAAAAAACCATAAGCATTCACACAAGTTGACACAAGTATTTAACGTGGAAACCCAAGTTGGGAAAAACCACCAGTAACATGCTACAAAGTTTTCACTCTTCTAAAGTTAGCTCTGTTAGGAGCCAACCCTGTTAAAGGTTACAAATCACATTGCTAAATGTGACCTTGTTAAAGGATTTAATCACCCTGTCAGGAGTGGCCTTGTTAGAGGAATTTGAACATTCCACCTGAATGTCACCTTGTTTAGAGGATTTACACAATGACTATTAGGTCAACCTTGTTAAAGGATTTTGACTGATACAATGGTTAGAAAGTAATCAGCAGTTGTGATCTAATACATACAACTTACTTTGGAAATCCAGATCCAATTTCAGCTCTAATGTTAACTTACTGAGTAGCCTCCATTCTCATTTTAATTTTCTGATTTGCTTGGAAATTATTCAAGCAATCACTCATGCAATTCTCTCCTTCTCTGTTCAGCCTTCTCTACTAGCTCATGCCAATCAGTAAATTAACTATGCAATCCTCTTGCATACACACAAGCACATTACATAAATAAACCCCTTAGGTTATCTTATACCTCTTTATCTAGGTCAGATAAATCTTTGCCACTTAATAAAGATCGTAGATCTTAGGTTAGGTCAAATCCAACAGATCATCCCATCATTACATTACCATTTTCTTCTCCAAAGTAGTCTTTAATTAAATCTTGAATCCATGCATTAATTCCGGTTACCCATGCATTAAATAACATGGATCAATCTTTAATTAACTTTACATATCCCAATAAAATTAACTATGTCGGCCAGAGATCTCAAATCTCATTATTAATAAAAATAATGGCGCTTAGCCACCATTGTGTTCTCACTTGACCAACACAGAACTTGCTCAGCAATTTGACTAGTGCTCGGTCATCACTAGAAATTTTTCTCCGCATACTAGTGCTCGGCACAAACCAACCATTAAAACTGTCATCAGAAGATAAACAACACATTGCTTTGCCAATGTGCCAAGTAATCAAGTACCCTTGTTATTTTCCTTAACTCAACCATTCCACTTGGTCTTCTTGTTAAATCTTCTTCATCAATCAATAGATATGGTACTCAAATAGATAGTAATAGTCTCACCAGCTAAGGTTTGACATCAATGACAAAAAAACCATTGTTTGCATTGTAACTTTCCAACAGTTTATACCACGACTATGCTTCTCAGTCTAAAATATAAGTAAGGAAAGTTCTTTCATGAAGGAACCGTGGTGGAATAATCACTAGTGTCATAGAAGAAGGTTATAGATCCCTCTAGAGAAAATTATAAGAACTAGAAGTGCACCTATGAAGAGGAGCAGATATTAGGAAAAGAAATGAAAGTGAAAATTAATCTAAAGAAGGATAGTTTAAAGAAGAGAAAGAAACTCCTAGAGCTCCTGATGAAGCTAAGTTTTCTCAGGTCATTTCCAAGATTGGAAAGAGACCCAAAATTTGTGTTTCCACATTTTTTGAAATTCTTAATCTAGAAGATTTGATCAATTGGATCAATGATATGGAAGAGTAGTTTAAGTTTGAGGAAATAGAATATGTTGAGAGAGTCAAATTCATAAAGTCTACACAAAAAGGTCATGCTAGAATTTTAGTAGAAAGAGGCTCAGTTGGAGAGAAATAGAAGAGGGAAGGAGAAGGTAACAATGTCGGATCAGATGGTGGATAGATTGAAAAGATAGTTGATTCCTATGCACTATAAGCTTGATATTGTGAAGAAAATGTAACAGTTGAAACAAGCGGGAAAATCTATTCAAGAGTATACTGAATATTTCTATCGAGTCCTTATAAGGATGAATTGTTCTGAAGCAAATAAGGAGAAATTTTCTCCTTACGTAAATGGGTTGAGGAAGAATATTTCATAATGGTAAGATTGTCTACAATTGAAGATGGATATCAATTTTCTTTGAAGGTAATAGAAAAATTGAGCAAGAAATTTGAGGCAATGCAATAAGAAACCATGATAAGGAGAAGATAACTTATCACCCACATAATTTGGAAGTGTATGCCCAATAAAGGTGGATCCTCCTCCATTGTGCAATGAAGTACGTGTAAACATGGGCAACGATTTGAGGATGATAAGTGCACTAAACCTGCAGACAACACGTAAAGTGGAAATGTGATGACAAGTATCACCATCTAAAGTGGAATTTTTCCTACACCTCATGCAAATAAAGATCCAAACTCCTAAGTGTCACAAATACAAACTACTACGTATGTATTGTCGTAATTAAGATTAAGTAAAGTGTAATTAGTAAATATTTAATTGCACAATCACCCTCCCCGCCCTGGCGCCTTAGTGAAACTTAGGGAAATACACTTAAACTCACAATACAATATGGGTTCTACCTACTAGGCTATTGAGGCCACTAGAGAAAGAGTTCACAAGGGATCTGATCAAGTAAGAGGTAGTTATATTAAAAATCAAATTCTATAATATTGCTTATTAACACTTATAGCAGTATAATCTCGTAACCAAGTATACTTTAGAAGAGTATTTTTATTGGTGGGTGATGATTCCCACAAAGGTTTTTCCCAAATTTTGTTTCCTTGTTAAATACTGATGTCATATGTGCTAAATGTTTATTGTGCATGATATTTACTGATTACTTAACTTGGTGATTGAAATAGTGAAGTTGTTGTTGATTCAATTATTATTGAAGTTTGTCATACTAAGTTAAATTAGAGTTTAATTTTTTAAGGTTTAAAGAATGATTGTTTACTGATTCACCGACATCTCAGTAAACCAACATCATCCTTGTTCTTCACTATCCTATTTGTCTTCACATTTTTAATGGACTCATTCTCTATTGCCAAAACTAGTGCGGAAAAATCTCCCTCTTTACTACCCTAGTTTGTGAGGTATCTTCTTAATATTCACATTATTTGTCTTCATCCACAAATTCTTGGTCCCCCATAACTGATTTCTCCCCTTGTCTTTCTTCTTTATACTCTTCAATCACTACTACTATAACCTCCTCCATTGCTTCATTATTTAGGAGATCAATAATTTTGATCTCTTCCTCAAGAAAATCACTTTTTAACACATTCCTCATAATGCATTGGACCTTCCTACTCCTCTAATACATCTACATCCTCCAAAGGAATTTCTTCCACCATTACAAATTGTCCCATTCCAACCTCCTCTTTTATCAGTCCAAATCCCTCTTGTGCCTCTTGTTTAAAATTTTTCACTAATACCATTTGATAGTGATAAAATCTATTAAAATAATTAAATTTAATTCATTCTACCATCAAATCAATAAGAAATAATATACACTTCTATAGAGATACAATCTCAATGATAGAGATCCAAATAATACCTTAAATAACAAAATATCCAAGGATAATTTCATTCACAATTCAAGGGACCTCAATCTGTAGTTCAACTTTACTCACTCAATATGAATAACAAAACCACACATTGATAGTTTAATTAAACTTCATTCTACAATATAATAAACATAGAAAGACTACACAAGAACTCTTTGCAACACTAATACCATTAGTGGAAACTCAAAGCTACATTATATGGCCTAATAAAGGCCTTGCTACTATTAATTGCACATTCATCATGGGTAGATTCCTTTATACCATCTTCTATAGAGTCTTCCCAATTATTCTCTGCACAACCTCATACATTATTCTATGTGTAGCCTCCTACCATCTGCAAACATACTCCAAGCCCTCTCAATATTTTGGGCTTAACTACCAACCTTCTTTCTCTAATTATTCCATGCTTTTATTCTATTTGACTCCTCCCAACTCTGCAACCATTCATTCCTACCTACTACTTCCCTACCCAAAGAAGAGCCAAATAAATAACTAATAATTGTATATTTATTCATTTTGGCAATATATATGGGTTTCCATAACTGTAGTTTCCATATGCACTAGTAATGATCATGTGGTTGTTGACCAAGCTTGGAAGTTCAGTGGTGTTATTTTGGGACTTCCTAAAACCATTTCAAATAATCCACCTTTTGTGAATAATCAGAAATCAATGATCGATTTTCATAGCCCATAGGTAGATTGGCTATGTATTCGACATGTAGCTAAGAATACATCATATGCAGTCTCATTAAGAGAAATTTTAGACTAACTGAGATCCTAATGTGTCACATTAATAATTGGTATTATATTATATAAATATGTTCAAGGTGTGTTAATAGGAGTAATACAAACATTTATAGATTGTAAATAAAAAAATTTAGTGCTACATATTTCCGATTTTCTCATGGTGTAATTAGAATCCTGAAGGACACATAAATTCATATGGTATTATACATATATTACTAAATAATAGGAATATAGACATGAATTTTTGTTTTAGTTCAATTTATAATTTTCTAATACAATGCATTGAATATATCCAATAGCACTAACTTTGTTAAATATTGTTAATTGCTTAAAACGTATTCAAACCCCAACCTAGACCATAAAGAATTTCATCCTTGATAGTGTAATTATGTGTAAATCCATTGAAATTTTTGATATTTCTCATGTGTAATGTAAAGGTAACTTAGTTGCGGATAGGTTGGCTAACCTAGGGGTGTTACAACCTAATATGATAAGGTGGGAGATTAGTGAAATTATGTGTGAAGATATTAAAATGCTAACTCAAAATTATTGTAAAGAGTATTAATTTTAAGGTGATCTAGGGAATTTTGGATTTATATTTCAAATTTGTGTGGAGTGGAAGAATGGTAAATTCTCCCCTAATAGTGGAACATCAAGATACCACCTTATTTATGAGCTTCATAATATGCATTTGGAGTGTCATTTATGTGTTGTTTTGCCCCTCTTCTATCTTCACTACAATCTATGGGTGGATATTGGGATAGGGAAAATCCTATTATCTATTGGAAATGGGAGAAGAATCATGAGGTTTAGAATGCGATCTGGCTTGGTGGTCTTACCATACATATCCCAAAATTACATTAATTTGAACCACAAATTACCTTTACATTTTTACAAAGTTGGGATGAGGGAACTCTTAGGAGTATAGCATTGAATTGGTGATTTCACGGGAGTTAGAGGCGGAGGTGTGTGATACCCTAGTGGAAGGAAGAAAAATCTATAGGGATAAGAAATGTGTTTAATAAGCCATTATAAATTGTATTAAGAAGGTGAAATGGACAAAGTAAAGAGGGTTGTTGATGGAGCTTAGAATAGGTCTTGTGTTAATCCTCTTTTGGTGGAGGTCACATAAGTTATCATGTAGTATGTTACTCTAAATGACCACTTTTGTTGCTTTTTAAGTTATCACCTTGTCATTTTTAATCATTTTTGGCATGAAAAATACATATATTTTCCTTTTTATTTGTTCTAATCTCTCTGTCATAGTTTCCAAGTTCATGGAAAAAATCTCTCTATCCTAGTCTCAAAGAAGAATGAGAAGGAGATTTAACTATTTCAAATATTTTGTAATTGAATTTAGATCTTCTCAATAGATTTTATTCTTTTATATGACTCTTTTTAAAGTCATTTTTATGTTATAAATATATCACTCTACAATGTATTTCAAAGAAAGAGGTGTTATAGTAAACTCAAGATTACGAGTAAAATAAATAACCACCTTAAAATCAATGTAAAATAAAGAATTTTTATAAATTCATAATAAGACATAATTAAAATATTTAAAATTTAAAATTTGATTTTTAACTTGACAACCATGAAAATAACCTAGTTTAATTCTAAGCTTACATATCTGAGACCCTATTCTAAGAGATTTTCTAATTTTTATTTTGTTTTAGTTTGTGGATGAATAATGGAAGGGCTCATTTTTTTATTAGATTGTTTTTTTTGATAAATAAATACAATGATCTGACTGCATTTTTAAGAGTTTTGACAGAAGTTTAAGGATGAGAACAATGACGTTCTTATTCATGTTATTCTCATGTACTTCAACATGAAAATTTAAATACAATTTACTCTAGAGTAATGATAAGGATAATTGTTTCTAGTATCAATGAAGATTTGATTCAAAATAATGAAGACTTATCAAAAAAGTTGTAAATTCTTTGGGGATTATGTCCATTTTTTTGTTTCTTTTTTCCTTATATGTAAGAGCATTCAAGGTGTAAGAGAAATCTTGCATCAGCCAAAAATATTGTCTAGCTTTTCAATAAGGGTTAATTTGAAGAGAGTTACTATTTTTAGAAATTTTACTTTTTTTGTAACTCTTTTGTTTGAGCATGACTTATTTCAATAAATTTCCCAGAAGTGATTAGAAACCACGTATGAACATTCAGGTTTTTACTTTTCCCTTTGACTACCCAATGTCATGCATTTTCAGCAAGTAAGTCTCTCTTCCCACCTTTCAAAGTGGTTCAAAGGCTATAGCTTCCCTCTGGCGACCCGACATTATGCATTGTCATAAAATTCGAGCTCTTGTTCTAACTTGCAAAGCGGTTCAAAAGTTTATGTTTCCCCTTAACTACCCAGCTTTATACTTTGTTGTTAAGTCATACCTCTGTCGGAACTTCAAAACAATAGTATGTGAGTTCAATCTTATACCCAATTCCTTAATGACATATAGTATCTAGCGTTGTGCGTTATTTCAATACATGAAAAAGGAGAGAAGAATTACTTATGCGGGAATTTGAACCCTAGGCGTTCAAATTAGAAAGTTTGAATTTCTAGAATATTCTATGGTACTTATTGGTGCTACATAAGTAGGGATGAATTAGGGTTTCAGAGTTTGTTAGTTGGAGAATTTCAGTTCCAGAAAGATAGTTTGTGGCTATTTCTTATAAATTATTTTAATGAAAATGCCCATCATGATGTAGCATGTTAATTTTTTCTGAATATTGTAATGTCATTTCATTGAAGATAATAGAAAGAAAGTTTTTTATTTTAGCAATTTTTCTATTCTTGCAATTTTTTGTTTATTTCCAAATTGTGTTGCTTGTATTTGGGTTAGTAAGTGAATTACCCTTCATCAAGTGGTATCAAATCATGCATTCCAGAATGTGTAAGTAGATCTCCAAATGTGAGGTGGTTTATACTAGGACAGTGGTTGTGGGTCTCAAAAATAAGTACTTTGCTTTCATGAAGGAACAGTGGTGGAAGAATTACTGGTGTCATAGAAGAGGGTTCTAAATCCCTCTAGAGATAACTACAAGCATTGCAATAGGAACTACGAAGAGGAGCTGATATTAGGCTAAAAAATGAGAGAGAAAATAAATCTAAAGAAGGACATTTTGAAGAAGAGAAAGAAACACCAAGAGATCTCGACTAAGCTAAGTATTTTAGCGTCATTTCCAAGATTGGAAAGAGACCCAATATTGATGTTTCCACATTTTTTGAAAATCTTATTCTAGAATATTTGATCGATTGGATCAATGACATGGACAAGTGCTTTGAGTTTGAGGAAATAGAAGATCCTGAGAGGGTCAAATTCACAAAAAGCCAAACTAAAAGGTCATGCTAGAATTCGGTCGAAAGAGGTTTAGTTGGAGAGAAATAGAAGAGGGAAGGAGAAGGTAACAATATGGGATCATATGGTAGACACATTGAAGAGACAATTCATTCATATGGACTATGAGCTTTATTTGCTGAAGAAAATGCAATAGTTGAAACAAGCAAAAAAATCTATTCAAGAGTATACAAAATATTTCTATTGAATCCTAATCAGAACGAGTTATTTTGAAGCCAATAAAGAGAAATTTTCTCATTACATAAATGGGTTGAGGAATATTATTCAAGAATAGTTCATAATGGTAAGATTGTCTACAATTGAAGATGGATATAAATTTTCTTTGAAGGTAGAAGAAAAGCTGAGAAAAAAAATTGAGGCAATGTAATAAGAGACCATGATAAGGAGACGATAACTTATCACCCACATAAGTTGGAAGTGCATGCCCAACAAAGGTGGATCCTCCTCCATTGTGCAATGAAGTATGTGCAAACATGTGCAACAATGTGAGGATGATAAGTACACTAAAGGTGGAGACAACACATAAAGTGGAAATGTGATGACAACTATCACCATCTAAAGTGGAATTTTTCCTACTCCACGTGTGAATAAAGATCCAAACTCCTAAGGGACTCAAATACAAACTACTACATACGCATTACCCTAAGTAAGATTAAGTAAAGTGTAATTAGTAAATATTTAATTACACCAAGATCCCCCTTAATTGCAACTTAGGGAAATACACTTAAGCTCACAATACAAGATGGGTTCCAGCTACTAGGCAATGTTAAGTACCCATGAATATGCAAGTACAATGCAAAACAATGCAATCTCTCATGAAGTGTAGAAAGGGAGAAAACCTAGCAGAAGAAAACTTGCCCACTAAAAGAGAGATGAAAACAAAAAAAAAGCTCTCAAAGATGAATATGAAGGACATTTAACTATTTTAAATATTTTGTAATTGAATTTAGATATACTTAATAGATTTTATTCTTTTGTATGACTCTTTTGTAACTCATGTTTATGCTTTAACTATATCACTCTACAATGTAATTTAAAGAAAGAGGTGTTATAGTAAGCTCAAGATGACCAGTAAAATAAATAACCACCTTAAAATCAATGTAAAATAAAAGATTTTTTATAAATTCATAGTAAGTCAAAATTTAAATATTTGATATTTAATTTGACAACCATGAAACTAACCTAGTCCAATTCTAAGCTTACATATCAGCCAGCATATTCTAAGAGATTTTTTAATTTTTATTTTGTTTTAATTTGTGGATGGATAAAGGTAGGGCTCATTTATTTATTAGATTGTTGTTTTCCATCAATAAATACAAAGATCGGACTGTATTTTCAAGAGTTTTGACATAAGTATTTTAATTTGACAACCATGAAACTAACCTAGTTCAATTCTAAGCTTACATATCGGCCAACATATTGTAAGAGATTTTTTAATTTTTATTTTGTTTTAGTTTATGGATGAATAACTGTAGGGCTCGTTTATTTATTAGATTGTTGTTTTCGATCAATAAATACAAAGATCCGACTGTATTTTAAGAGTTTTGACATAAGTTTTTTAATTTGACAACCATGAAACTAACCTAGTTCAATTCTAAGCTTACATATCGGCCAGCATATTCTAAGAGATTTTTTAATTTTTATTTTGTTTTAGTTTCTGGATGAATAACTGTACGGCTTATTTATTTATTAGATTGTTGTTTTCGATCAATGAATACAAAGGTCCGATTGTATTTTCAAGAGTTTTGACATAAGTTTGTTTTTTAATTTGACAACCATGAAACTAACCTAGTTCAATACAGTTTACTCTAGAATAACGATAGGGTTAATTTGTTCGATTTGATTGTGCACGAAGATCCTCCTAGGCGAAGGAACGGGATCTAAGTGTTGTCCCATCGACAACTCTTCTTTTGTCGATTAGATCCTCGTAGATGACGGATTGCGATCCAAGTGTTGTCCGATCAGCAACTCCTTTTTGGCCGATCAATAAAAAATATTGCCCTAAATTGTTATCGTGTTGATATCATCTTATCCTTTGAATAATTATGCATGCACTTGCCTTCCTATAAAAATCCTCAATTCATCTTCAGACCATCCAATACCTTTTACTTTTACAAATTTTCTTCCTGGCAACAATGGAAAATACTTGGTTTGCTACCTTCATTCTCGCATTCCTTGCTGTGTCAGTGACCTCGTTGGGGAAAACGGAAGATGCAGATGTCAGAAAGCTGTATATTGTTCAAATGGCTAAGACCATGAAGCCTCATCATTTCAGTCTACATCAACACTGGTACGCTTCATTGCTCAGCCAGGCCTCGCGATCTGACAATGAGTTGTTATACACATATCACACTCTCTTGCACGGCTTTGCTGCAAGCCTGAACAGCGCAGAGGCTGAAGCCATGGAGGCTATGGAAGGGTGCTTGGCTGTAATTCCCACGTCCTTCACTAAAATTGGCACCAGTCACACCCCTGAGTTTCTTGGCCTTGCCTCCATTTCCTCTCATTCTTCTGGATTGTGGTCGCACTACTCCACATATGGCAAAGATATCATTGTGGGCATGATCGACACAGGAATATGGCCTGAAAGCAAGAGTTTCAGTGATGAAGACCTCGGACCCGTTCCCGCTAGATGGAAAGGCAAGTGCGAAAGTGGGGAGAATTTCAATTCCTCCAATTGCAATAGAAAAATTATTGGAGCTCGATACTACTACAAAGGCTACGAGCAGTACGCGAGTCCTATTAATCAAACCACGGAATACAAATCTCCTAGGGACCGCAGCGGCCACGGTACACATACAGCTTCCACTGTTGCAGGAACTTCTGTGCCTGCTGCGAGTTTCTTCGGCTTTGGCAATGGAACGGCCAGAGGAATGTCCCCTCGAGCCAGGTTGGCCATCTACAAAGCCTGTTGGGAAGATGACTGCTACGACGTAGACACGGTTGCTGCTATGGACCAAGCTGTTGCTGACGGCGTCGACATCATTTCCATCTCAATTCATTCACCTGATGTACCATTTGACAAGGACGTCCGAGGCATCGCCGCGTTCGGGGCCATGGAAAAGGGAGTTTTTGTCTCGGCAATAGCAGGCAACCAAGGGCCTTATTCGTCTACTCTAGGCAACACGGCGCCGTGGATGAGTACTGTAGGTGCGAGCAACATCGACAGAGATTTCCCTGCTTCCGTTGTCCTCGGCAACGATTAGATTAACAGAGGTACATCTACCTATATCCCAATAAACGGATCGTTGCAAGGGTCTCTTCCTCTAGTTTATGTATCAACTAGCAATAGCTCAAGGCGGTGCCTTGATGGGAGCCTTGATCCTAATTTGGTAAAGGGTAAAATCGTTGTGTGCGATCACCTGATATTCTCCTACAACAGCGATGAGAACGGCGCTAGAGGGAAGGGTAACGAAGTGGCCAGAGCAGGGGGCGCTGGAATGATTGTTGCAAATGAAAGGCTAATTGGGACCCAGCAGCAATTGATGGACACATCCAATCTGACTGCCATCACTGTTAGTTTCACAGTTGGGGAAAAAATCAAAGCCTACATCAACAGCACGGTCAATAATAGCATGGCCGCGTTGAACATCACAGGCTCAACTGTTGTGGGAAACGGAACAATTGCTCCCACGGTATCTGCTTTTTCTTCAAGGGGACCAAACAAAGGGTATCCGCACATTCTCAAGCCCGACATGATTGCTCCAGGTGTGAATATATTGGCAGCATACACCGGAGATGTTGCGGACTATGAGTTCAACTCGGGGACTTCCATGGCGTGTCCTCACGTTAGCGGCGTTGCAGCTCTGTTGAAAAGCATACATCCCACGTGGAGCCCAGCGGCCATAAAGTCTGCACTCATGACGTCCTCTTACACGGTTGATAACGCAGGGCAGGCCATTAGGGATTCATATAATATGGAAGCAGCCAACCCGTTTGCAATGGGTGCAGGTGATATTGATCCAAATGCCGCGGTAGACCCTGGGCTTGTCTAAGACATGGTACCTCAAGACTACGTCAACTTCCTCTGCTCTCTCAACTACACCCAAGATAAAATCGCTCTCCTCACAAAAGAGAGAGTTTCCTGTCCCAACGCCAGTTTGGAAGCAGGCGATCTCAACTATCCATCCTTCTCCGTGGTGTTTGAGTCAGGCAGTAAACCGGTTCAGGTGAAGAGTAGAAAAGTGAGTTATGTGAGTACAGAAGCTCCTGCAGTTTATCAAGTGACTGTGAAGAACCCTCCTGGAGTAAGCATAAGCGTGGAACCACAGAAATTAGTTTTCAGAAAATTGAATAACACTGCCAGCTATAGTGTAACCTTCCGAACCAATCTAACTTCTAGTGATGTGAAAATAGGATTTGGAGAGATAGCGTGGAAGTGTATCCAAGGTGGGAAACAGCTTGTTCGTAGCCCAGTTGCCATAATATGGTAATTTTGGTCAATTCTAGAGAATTCATATTATTGTTCTCGTCACCTTAACATTTCCCCTTATACCTTGTGATTTCCTTCTAAATTCCACTCCCCCGTAATTTTCTAGAAACTATTCTGATCCTTTCATTCGTAAGGCCCCATTTGGTTGAGGAATTAGAATTTGACTCAAAACTCGATTATCTCAAAATAAGGTTTTGAAATTCTGGTTTTGTGTATTCGGAAGATAGTTTAGATCGTTTGGTTGACCCAGAAGATGACTGAGACAATCCATTTTCTGCATTTGATTGCCAATTTCGAAAATAGAATTGGAATCGAGAAATTCTTATTTCTATGTTTGGTTGTACAATTTCAAATTGGAATTGGAATTAGATTATCCATTTCTGTGTTTAGTTCTACATTCCGAATGGGAATTGGAATTTGACAAAAAAGAATTTAAGTTTTTTTAATTATTGAATATTGTTTAATTTAATGTTTTATTTATTTTGTCCATTTTTTTATTTATATTTTTTTATGGTAAATCATAAACAAGATTAATTTTTTGAAATTTAAGTTTTTTTTTTATACTTATATTTTGAATAGTAAACTTAACTTTTTAAATATTTTTATAGATTATCATAAACAAGAAAATAACAAGACAATAATCATTGCATTGCTTGATATCACATCAAAATACAAACAAGTCTTATAGTCCACATCATAGTTGTAACACCCCAAAATTGACACCTTACAATTATAATTAATTTTGGTGTGTTTTCTCATCATCAAAGTCCTATTGTACTAGGCAAATTCTCTTCCTACTTGACTTTAATTGACTTAATCTCAAATGTAGAAAACCTAAATTTGCATAAATCTCACAATATATTTAATTCCTAAATTCTCAAGATTTATTAGCTAAAAATCCTTATGATTAATTAATTTAATTCTAAAGTCCTAAGTGTTTTTTAATTAAATTAATTCCACCCCCTTTAGCTAATACACATCAAAAGGAATTGAATAGTTATTTAATTATTTGAATGAATTATCTTCAAAAAAGGAATTCCATAATTCCATGTGAAAAGTCACCCATGTGGCAATAATTCATTTCTTTAATTAAATAATTCCTCATTTTGTCTCACCTTCCTCCATGGAGATGAAGAGTCGGCCATTTCTTTCCAAGAAACTCTTCATCCTCTTTCCAGATGAGCCATTTGACATCTTATTCGTAGGGAAGGGCAGAAGGGCCCCTTTGGGAGAGGACATTGTTTAGGAATTGAATGGATTATTTTCAAGTTGCCCATTTTATGAATCAAATTGAATGGATTGTTCTCAAGTAGCCCATTTCAATAATCCTATTCAATCTATAGTACCAAGATCTAAAAGCAACATATCAATAGCATGCATTGCAAAAAACTTTAAAAAGATGAATGTAGACTATTTTTATTAGGGGTGACTTCTTGCTTACATACAAGTATCAAACATCAATTATGTATCTTTATCATAGTTTATGATTAATTGTCATTAAAATAAGGCATATAACTAATCGCTTGTAGGTACTATACTATTACCTTAATAATATTACCAAAGAGTGTTACAGTGAACACAAACATTCATAAATCAATTTAACCAACAAATCAAATGGGAACCATGCATATCATTCAATTAGGGGATGAGTATGAGATTGTTTTACATCAGAATCCACCTACAATAATGCTCAGTATCATACATTATATAGTTGTTTGTAATATGCTCCAGGATTTAAGTTTATCATGAAAGATGAATGTCAACAAGTTGAAAACATATATGGATCAATATTCAAACCTAAAAGAACAATTTATAATTGATTCAACCCCAAATCTATCAGCTAACCAAAAAGTCAATTAAATAGAAAAACTGAAGTGAAACAGAGGAAAAACATAAGAGTTGTTGCAGCCAATGGAGAAACTCATTGAATCCAAATAATAGACATGTATAACACACATGTATAGTAGAGTTTTGATATTAATTAAAAAAGGTTGCACTAATTCAGACATGTATAACAGACATCCAAAAATCATTAACTGAACAATTAATTTATAGGCTGTGCAATAAATTCCAATAAATGAGGTCTAAATAAACAACATAAACTCAAAAAAAAATTACATGATTATCAATTAGCATCAAATTGAGCATAAGGGATCATTTTATACCAAATTCTTACAAAACGTTTCTCAACATGCACAGTAAATTTGGAAAATTCATTTAACCATTAAAGCTACAAACCACCAAATGCTATTGCAATCCACTCCACTCTCTCCTCCTCATTCATCAGCAAGAACCCTTTGGCTCTTTCACATTGAACCATGAAGGTGTCGTATACCCTCACAAAAACACCTTGATGGAATTCAGTGATGGATTTGAGAGTGTTATACACGCTAATCAGAACATTATTGTCATCTGATTTATCTATTCTGTGAAGGTAATCATTTCTGAGGCCATCTTTTATTTTCTTGATTGTTTCACAGATAACATCCAAGGATCCGGCCATACTTTCCTTCCTCCTCTTTCCCATCCTAGATGATGATGATGTAGGTGTTATTCTACCACTTGCAGTGGACTAATTGGAATGATGAAGGTCTTCATCCAAATCAGTAGCACTGTCAAGAGGTATACCGAAACCAATATCCTCTTCATCATGCACATCATATGCCTCTCCCATAGGGTTCCCTTCTTTAGTTTCATGGGTCTTCGTCGCTACATTACCTTCAACAATCTCGTTACCCACAATTATACCCAATTCATTGAAGTATTGGAAGGGCTTCCTCTTATACAGTTTGGCATTTTTGAATTCTCTTCTCTACATGTTGGCATAAATAAATGGATTAGGTTCTTTTTATTTTATTATTAACTTTATAAGAAGACAATATTATATTAATCAAAATAGTAGAAAGACCACCCTACCTTTAGAAGCTCATCCAACACACTATCCTCAGCATCCATGCATTGAGTTGCCTCATCCCAAGCGAAACGACTTGTATTTCTCAACTCTTTCATCACTCTATATGCAAGCTTCCATGTTTTCAACTTGTTCTTGAAATTGAACTTTGTTAGATAGAGGTTCATATCCACGTTGAATCTCCTCTCAATGGCGGTCCACGCTTCTTTTTTGAATCCCCTGTCACCTTTTCTTCCAAGCTGCACTTTCTCCTACATCAAGTCTAAAAACTTGTGTTCCATCTCTTTTGTCCACATTACCTTCTTTGAGGAAGAAGATAAATGGCTCATTTTACTAGTTTCTTCAATGCTCATCATTAGTTTTGTGTATGCCATGGTCTATATTACCTGTTCACAATATACAAAATCTTGTGAATGGTCAAATGAGCATATTTATGGACATATCATTGTATCATTGTATTTGCATACATCAGTATAATATAGAAAATAAAAAACCAACATGTCCAATACTTCCAAATACAAATAAAAGAAAAGGGAAACCATCATGTCTATCAAAGTATATGCATACATTAATTTACTCAAATAAAACACATTGACCCATAAAAGTACAACTATTATATACAAGTGTGGACAATACTTCCAGATATAAACAAAAGAAAAATGAAACCATCATGTATATAAAAGTATGTGCATACATCAGTTTACTCAAATAAAACACATTGACCCATAAAAGTACAACTATTATATACTAGTCCAATACTTCTAGATACGAAAAAAATAAAAAGGAAACCATCATGTATATCAAAGTATCTACATACATCAGTTTACTCAAATAAAACACATTGACCCATAAAAGTAAAACTATTCTCGGGCTATATAGTCTTCCCACATGCTACTTGCTATAACATCTTAGAACTGTGTCCACTGGTCTCTATCATGCTAAGACAACCCATATGTCTCAAGCATTGGTACATCTATCCCATCACGATCATCTTCCTCTTCGGTACCAATTTCTGGTGGAATGTCATCCTCTATCATAATTAAGTTGTGTAGTATGCAACATGCTAATAAAATATGGGCTTGTGTCATGATAGAATAAGACGTAGCATGCCTAAGGATTGAAAAACACTACTTGAGAATGCCATATATATGCTCTATTGCATTTCTAAGAGAGGAGTGTCAGTGGTTGAACAACTATCTAGGTGCATTGGGATATCCAGCATCCACTAGAAAATATTTTTCTACATTAATAAACTAGATTGTTAAAACTTGAAACATTGATTGTACCCTTGAGTATATTAAATTTTGATTTCGCTTACCAGGGGGAATAACAATTGGATCTGCTCTTGACAGAGCTGAAGCTATAGCATGACTATCCGTAGTGCAAACCCTTACCAACCAACAAGGTAGTAATGAAACTTACAATTGAAGGAATAGATGCCCATAACATTTTGACACCCATAATGATGGTGCCGATAACGGGAGTAGGAGTAGGTGTGACGGGTGTTAGGGTTCCCTCTGGTGGAGGCGTCGCAGAGGAGGAAGGGGCCGAAGGAGAGGATGATGAGGCGGATGGGGAGGAATGCACCTCAAAAGGTTGCGGGGATGATGCTCTTGGCTTCTCTGTTATTTGCAGGCAGAGGCTCATGCCTCCTCAGCTGTTTAGCGACGACGTTCAAGGGCCTTTGGTGGCTTATGAGCTACCTGTTGGGTAGGAGGATGCAGCGAAAGGTTATGCAGTGATGGAGAATGACTCTCTATTTGGCGGGGGAAGTGGCTTGATCAGGGCCATGATTCCTCTTTTTGGGAGGGTGAGTCCCTTACTCTCTCATGAAAGGTACACTAGTAGAGCATTTTGGTGGATGCCCTTGAATGTTGAGAGTGCTATCTCTCCTATTCCCAGGGGTCAGGTTTCTGGGGACATCCACAGTACCCATTTGTATATTTTTAGGGTTGTGCTCTCTAGATTTGCTAACCTGGAGGGATCCTCTCAGCTTTCTTAGGCTTTGGGGTCTTCTAGACCTATCTCTTCTACCATTTCCTATATTTGGCCTTTGAGAGACATGCCTCTCGACGTAGTTGGTAGTTTATTGGATGATGGGCTTCTTCCTTGTAGAAGCCTTGTTTTTCTTAGATGGTCATTTTTGTGGAGAGCTGGAGGTGCTTGCGAGATCCTTTATTTTTTCTTCCCTGGTCATGGTAGAGGGACTCTTTTGGCTGCGGAAAAGAAATCTAGATGCAGATTCAGTGAAAATATTCATGGGAGGTTTACATGTTTAATCACAGATGAATGGCTTGACCCGTTCTGGGTTATTATTTTCTTTTCCTTTCTTAATGGTTTATTTTCAGCTATTTTGGTTATCCCCTGTTGTTGGAAGTTTTTTATTTTAGGGGTATACCCCTTTTATTATCCTTTTCCTCTGCATTATACTCCTATTGAGGTGGTGTATAACCCTATAGAGGTGGGAGTTTTTTTAGTGGCTTATTGGAGAAGGTTCCCTATTTTTTTCTAGTTCTCTACTCCCTCGCTTTCTATTAAGTTGGAAGAATCTATCGAGGGGAAAGCTCACCCTATTGGGGTGGTTTGCGACTGTTGGGAGGAGAATGCTAGAAGTGGTGTGCAGTCGCTTCTCTCTTGTAGCCACATGAAAGCTTGCTGGAAATGGCTGGGGGTTAGTTTGTTACAGACTAAGAGGGTTGTGCTAAAAATTAGGTGCTTTTTCAGAGCTGGAGGATCACCCTCTATGTTGAAGGGCATGATATTTGTGACTAAAGAAGAGGAAGAGGGATTTTGTTGTTTCTCCTCCTTTTCTTTCTTGTTGTGTGTGGCTGGTAGGTGTAGGCAGATGGATGCTGTTAGTTTTCAAGGGCCCATCCTGACTGCTAGGAGTTTTTGGTTATGATTAAATGCAGGCTTTGGGGCTCTATTTGCTTTGATGATGGTCTTGTTGGTTCTGGGTTCCAAGTCAAAACCTTGATGCTCAGTTTGGAGAGATGTAATTCTTCTTCAAATTTAATGTTGTAAGGCTTAGGACTATTTTTTGGGCAACTAGGGTTTTAGTGATTCATCCTTTTTAGTTGCCGGTAGTTCTTGATCTTTGGGCTGTTGTTTTTAATTTCTCACTCTTTAGCAGCGTTTCTTCTTAGCTGGGCTGCAGACCCCTGTCAAAATCTTCTTGTATAGGGTTTCAGGGCCCCTTAAAAACCTATTTTTACCATAATCAAAAACATTTTATGCCAAGTTGTGTTTTCTATCATGATATTTACCCTGCATGTCAACATCTACAGTTACTGGTATATGGGTTCCATCGATAGCTCCAACACAATCCTATATGATATGATACAATAAGCAATTTTAAGGTCAACCAATAATATGATAAGGATATAAATCCATACAAGAAATTTGTAAGAGCACAAGAATTACCTTGAAGAACGGATCGAAACAGTCCTTCCCACTAATTTTAGGAGGAGTGTTTATACCAGGCGGTATAAAGTAATCCTTATGGAGTGCTAAGATAGCCCTCCATATCTGAGCAATCTTGTGGGCAATCTTGCGGTTCCTTAGATTGTGGCCAAGGGTAAGGAGAAACATCACAAGTTGTTCTTCTAGCTTCAAGTATATCATATTTGTCAAGCTTCCTTTCAGCCTTAGGATATTAGCTAGATGAAAGAAGGCTCCCCTACTCATGCTAATCTGATCATGACAATCCATGTCATTGGAATGAATAACCATTCTATAAAAATTATTTCCTTTTCTAATTCATTTACCCATTTGTTCACTGCCTTCTCTGGTGAACACTACTTTGGCTATGGCAACCAAAGAAAGAAGGGTTGTGAGAAGACAAGTGTATGTGGTCTCCATAGCTACGCATCCTAGAACATCAATGTTCTTAGTAGGATCCATCAATGGCATGAAATGTGGACAAACACAACGATTTTAGTGAGGAGATATCTACTATCAAGAACAAAGATAGAGCGTAGATTAATCCTGATGTTTAGCATCACCTTACGTGAAAAAAAGCTTTGCACAAGTCCTTCCAATAAACCACATCTCTACAATATGTTATTATTTTCCCTAGAGTACAAGCTTTTGTATAATAGAAGCTTAATTTCCAGTCTAAGTTCTTTAACACAGATAGGCAGGTTGCCTAGAATGATATCCCTATCACCCAGGTATTGCACCTGAAAACCTTCACGACCAAGTGTAGTCTACATTAACAACTTTGGGAAAGAGAAAGTCCTTTGGTATGGATAAAAATTAAAGTAACACAATTTCCGAGGAAATCAATCTAATCAGAAAAACTATATTCAGCTAAAAATGGTAGAGTGCATTAGAAAAGTTGCATTCTCAAGTCTGACAAAATATTTCTTAACTCACATTTATAAATGTTAGCCTTGTTCCACCAATATTGTCTACCAACACCTTTGATAAGGCCACTCAGGTTGGTCCAGTTACAAATTACAGTCTTGTACATAAATATGTTTTGTAGTACCACTACTGTTTTTCCATTGTTTTTTTTTAATTTGAAATATGAAATTGTGTAAAATCTCACTCTTGAAATTTCGTTGCCATTCAATTTAGTCCCACCTGGGATCTTGAAAGAAAAAAACCATCCCTAATAAATCTTCTTGTAAATTATGGATAAAAATTTAAATCCAGAACACTCTGCAACATGTTTCCCAAAGCAAGAATATGTTAAGGCTAGAAATACAATCATTGGCCAAATAGCCACAGCAACTAAATATGCTACATGCATGTGTGTATAAATGATCATAATAATGTTTTTCATGTTTGGGAATATCACATATTTTATAACTTCCTTCTCTCATGTTGCTTTGTAAGCATTAACTAGCATAATTATATTGATAAATTATTATTATCAGATTTGTTTCACACAATCCTTCTCATGTCACCACTCTTGTTCCGCATACAAACTATCAACCAATATTCGGCAATTTCATGGTTTAACAACAAACAAATACAAATAACCTTAAAGGCTATTGTACAAACAAAAATGACAAAAAGTCAGGTTGTATCAAACAGACTTGCAAGACAGATTGAATATTGTAGACACAAAATTTATCTAAATTTGCACAAGACTTCCAATATTTGATAAGTAACACTAGTCTGGAGATGTGAGAATAGAGGAATAGTGTAAAGGTTATCTTAAATTAGGGAAAGGGAGTAAGTGAATAAGTACAAAAACATATTATACATAAATATAATCACTAGAAGATGTAGGATTGGAATCTTCATCCTATACTGGAGCTTCCTAGTGACTATGAGCAACAACACAGTTATACCATGAAATTGAAATTACAAACTAAGCGAATAGTAAAAAGTTATCTCAGATGCAATCCTAATTTTTATATGTCCGGATAGTTTTACACGACTCAACTTAGTTTAGTTTCTGATATTTATCTCAAATGGCCAACAAAAGGAAAATAACTTTGTAATATCAAAATATATGATAAGGAATATGATAGCCTGTATTAACATGCTTGGATAAATTCTCAAAAGAGGTCAATGAGTATAGATATATGATATGTAGTTTTCCATTCAACATAACACTAGTTAATCAGAAAAAAGTAATAAGTTAATAACGGAAATGAGCATGACTATCTAGTAAGTTCTACAATACTCAAAAGGCATGAAGTCATAACACCATGTAATTAATAGGGAAGATAATTTTAGAAACCTGAAAGAGATTGGAAAATTGCTAAGTGTTAACAAGAACATAAATAAAATGCTATTCAGATAAGTTACTAATGAAAAAGCCTCATTAAATGGATCTTTTAATGTACCTGTTATATATGCATAGAAATGATAAAAATATTATACTTTAGCCACTAGATGATAGCCCTGAAACTTTTTACAATTAGAAATGAGTACAATAGAGCTCTGTATGATTCAATTACTGTCAATCATTTTGTTTAACAAAAAAAATTTGAATAGTATCTACAACTCTTGCCGGCCTCCACATATCATTGTACAGATAATATTGAACTTTACCAAATACAAAAGCAACTCCAATAGCCTGCTACTGATTGTAGCTTGTTAATCATATTTTAGGCTGGAAGTATAAATCTGTTAGTGTATTGTCATGTCAATTGCCATGCACCAGATAAGGTAACAGTAAGTGGGAAATTCAATAGAGTTTATCCATATAAAAATATGAATTGTGTTTCAAGCGTTGAATATATTTTTAAGGATAGGGCGTTATGTTATATTGAAGCAATAATATCTCAAATGACCATTTTGTAAGAACTGCAATGGGATGCATTTTCTGTTGGGTTTCTGCAAATGCAGAGCATTCCACAAACCCAACAAAATATTGTCATTGAATCTTTTCAGTTAATATTATTGGGTAAGGTATTTATAATTTAATGGCAAGAGTCTAAATGGGTGGCATGTCTAAGAATTTAGAACTGATAAGTTGGGTACTCCTTGATGTTGTAATTCAAATCATTAGTTATTTATTTTAATTTTGTGGAAGTTGATAATCGGTGACTGAGAGATGTTGAAAATGGCGACTGTAAGGCACCGTTGTTTACAAGTAAGCTTTCTTTAAGCCGTTAGTGCTTTGATCACATCAAACCTACTGTCTTATATAGGTTGGGAAAAACCTGTCTTATTTTGTCGATGGATTGTACAATCTTATCTTGACATGGATCACAATATTATCTTGACAGGCTGTTCAGAGAGAAGAATTTCTAGGTCAAAATGGAATTTCCCAACTTTTTTAAACATTTTTTTTTATAAATACGTGAAGATTTTGGAATTTTTGGCAGGGAACATATTCATTTTACTTACATATATTTGTATTTTTTTTAATATTTTTTTTCAAATAAAAAAAGCATCTGAAATCCCTAAAACTCTTTTTCTCCTCTCTATGAATTTTTTACCCTATAATGTATTTCAATAACTTTCAAGTTCGCACAGGTATTAAAAAACCATGGATTCTATTAAAAAAGGCCCTTGAAATCAGTCAATAATTTTAATATAATGATCCAATTTAGCCTTGTAGCTGATAATTTGACAGTATTGGTGCTCACATGATGACACCCATATCAACGAACAATCAAGAAAGCAATCTACCAAATCAAAATAGAACAATTTCTTGGCTTATTGAATCACGTTTTTGAAAAACTACTGGTAAAATGAAATTAGCAAACATTAATTGTGTATCTGAGTTTTAGCATTCACACAAGAAAGTCATTACTGATTGGGGAAGGGAAAGAGCAGTACAAACATACATATTTTGAACGATTCATCGGTACAGTGTGTTGTGGACAAGAGTATAGCAGAAGAGATCTAACCTCTGCTGTATTAAAGCCTGGATTTAGAAAGCTATCCTTCGTGAATAAACCTTCAGTAAATCTGCAAATGAGAGGCAAAATCCACAGCAAAAAATGAATAGTCAAGCAAGAAACGTTGTGCAGAGCGAAGCAAAAATGAACAGGGGAAACATTGCTAGTTTCCTTTCACAAACCCCATTCACAATCACCAAAATAAACCCTAAAACCTAACAGACCCGACGCCCAATTAAATGGGGTTCAAAAAAATCAAAACCTAGAAGATGAAATCATATTCTACCTATTGGGTGGGAAGATTGTGCTGCCCATTTTGGTGTGAAAATAATATTTTGTTGTCTAAAACCGGAATTGCGTTTTAGCAAACCAAACGACGGATTTGAGAAAAAAATAGAAGTTCCGCACCTAATTCACCCCAATTCCGGTAACCAAATGGCTAAGTGAATTAATGTCAATATATTGTTGTCTTTAGATCTTTTTTCATTCCCTTACGATTGATTCTTGTGAATTAATATCTATTTTCTGATGTGATCAGAGATTAATTCCATTTAATATCAGAGTTAATTGCACCTTAAATTCACTGCATAAATTTATCTTCTATTACTACCCAAAATTTGTTGTTCTCTTGAGAAAAAAATCAAAACTGGGTGTACAATGCCTATAGGAGAAGCCATGATAGAAAAAGAGGAAGAAGGAAACTACAACTGAGAAGAATATTTCTGTATAAGAATCTAGTAAGTATTTTTTTTATTTCGGAATAGTCTTCGAAGAATAGTAGTTTTTCGATTACGGAATAGTCTTCAAAGAATAGTCAGTTCGTGGGAGTGTTTGAATATGATGTTTTATGACTAAAAATGTAATTAGGGAGTTAATGGTGGTTTTCCTGAAGTTGCAGAGAATTTTATGTCTTCTTCCCGCATAAGTGTTTTGCAGAAGAGTGTTATGGCTGTGTATTGTCCCCTTTTCGTCACTTTGATGGAGTCAAACCAGTCGCTTTTGTTTCTATGTCTTCGCTGGTGTGTTTTGTGCTGTAGTCGCTTTTGGGCTTTTATCCCACATTTGTTGTGCATCGGGGAACCCTAATGTTTTTATATCCCAGCCCGTGGTTGTTAAGTGCCGAAAGGCAAGTGCCTTTTTGGCCAGTAGGTTGTGAAAATTTGCGGTTAAGTGGTTTCTAGCTGGTGGGAAGATGGATAAGTTTTGGTGGGCCGATGTCAGAGATGTTTGGATGGTGACATGGACGAGGATGATAGGTGGCAGTAAGGCACCGTCACACAGTCCAAGTCAACACAGGTGCAGTCAGATCGCGTGGTAGCGTAGAGGTGACATGTGGCAGGTATGACAGGTGGCAGGCTAGGTTGGTCAGACACATGGAGAGGTTCCAGCTAGTGATATGGTGCCACATGGCACAAGTCAGAAAGGTGGTTGAATGGATCATGAAGGCTAGATTGAGATCCAATGGCAATGCATTGCCTTGTGAAGGGAAGTTGCAAGGATGTTAAACATCGTGTAGACGTGAAATGGATAATGTGTGTTCCAGGTGATGAGATGAGAGTGTGGGACCTACACGGGGAAATTAATACAGGTGGTGCCGAGGGCCAATGAGGTGTGGCCACATAGATGTCAAAGAGGTTTGACCAGGCGAAAATAATACTTCTTTTTACTTTATACCTGTGTTACTAAAGTGCATTGACGGTCACATTTTAAAGTTACAAAAATGTTGTGATCTTGATTGTCGATGTGTTTCACGCTAGAGGACTTAGCCGTTGTGGTTAATATTTTAAAATTTCAAATCCTTTTGTGCTTTTTTCATGTTGGCGTGTTCCTAGACTCGCAGGGGAGTGGCTCAAGGTTTCTTTTTGCCATGAACAGTCTGAGTGGTGTTGTTTGTGTGTTACATGTTGTGTTCTGCGGGTATGAACATCTTCAATGTAGTATGGTGGCTTTGTGGATCTATGATTTCTTTCCATTTCAAGATGTTTCCTCCCATGCTGTGAATGTCCTGCATTAATGAGATTGGATCCTTATTTGTAACTTGGCAAGTGGTTTGTCAGGACATATCTTTAGTGATCTTTTGAAGAAAGACCAGATTATGAGATAGGAAGGTATTGGTTGCATGGATGGATGGTTGTTGAGAACCCAACCCTAGGGTTTCACCCTTCTACTTATGCTTTTTCCTCTCTTTGTTGTAGGGTTCTAAATTTTTGGATCCTAAGTGTTGGTCCCAAAAGTTTGTGTCGCAGGGGTATATCAAATTGGATATCAGACTATATTTCATGCTTGGATAGATATTTTTGATCTTTTTCAGGTTATTGAGTGGTGTAATTATTCAATCATTTTGTTGGAGATTTTGGATGCACTATACTTAATACATTGTCTCAGTTTCAAGTCTCTCCTTGGCTGTTATTATATGAATTTTGGATTTTATGATCCAATACATAGAGTTATTTATGTGTATGTTTTATTTCATAGTTCTAATTTAGGATCAGATTAAAGCATTCTTTGGGGGAAACCTAGATTCATTTGATATATATGCATAGGGATCTTATAAGAAAGTGTGTGATTTTGAGATACATGTGTTTATGGCTATGAACCCTTGCCAATAGGTTGTCTATCTATTTCAATATTTGTATTGAAGTGGTTGCCCAATGGATAAGGCATTGGTCAGAAGCTTTTCTACTCTTTGTTGATGCATGTCTAATATAGTTTGGTTATATCCTACAATTTTACATCAAAACCATTACTAAATACTTTTTAATATCCTATGGTTGTTGGTTGTATATCCTACTTGGTAATAGATAATCAATGAATTCCTTGTTAGTATTTAGCACTTTCTTACAATGATTTGTTGTTGAATCCAGAGTGAGTATAAGTTGTGAAGATTTGTATATTATCTGGATTAGGTGCACCCACCTGGGTTTTGCAGAGCCAGAAGTGCTGAGGGAAGTCTTGTCCCTATAGTTGGTCCAATTGTCTTATGGAGCTTCCATACTTGGAGCTAACCACTCCTAACATTAGTCTCAAGGCATTTTGGTAGCTTTAGATAGCATAAACATTTTCAAACACCAACATGATGCTAGTATTGTTAACTTTGATAAAGTATTTTAAGTTTATTGTTACACGTGTTTGAGCATTATTGTAAAATTATCGAGCTAAAATATAATATCAATAATTTATTTCAATAAAACTTAAATGACTCAAGATATAAATATTCAATCAATCATCAAGAATTTTAGATGAAGAAGTAAAGACATTCACTGTAATTAAAAAAGTTTGTGTTTTAAAAATATCATCATGAAGACATTATAATATTTGAAGAGTTAAAGTACAAAGATTGAAAGACATGTATAAAATAAGTAAAGGGGAGAAAAGTAAATCAATCTTGTAGAAGCATTGAGTAGGAGAGGAATGTTCTTAACAAAAATGAGATTAGAGTTCATTTTTTATTAAAATAAAATAGGTTTTAAAGGGACATTGAAATCCTTTATATCAAGAAACTACTAGCAGTAGAGGAAAAGAAAATGAAACACAACAATAAAACAATGGCTAAACAATAGAAAGACTACCAAAAAAGGGTCTAAAATTGTTGAAGATCTTTGCAGACTCCACATTCTTACAAATAAATTTCTCATTGATATCCATATCATCATGAATGATGTGGGACTAACCTATTTTACCTTAAACATGGCAATGCCTTTTAGTCGAAGGCCCTTTCAAAGGAGATGAGCCTAAATTTTTATGATCATCGACAACACTCTTCTCCTGACTAGCAACAACAACAATGGAGGACATAGATTTCCCCTTTTTCATAGTACTATGTTTCAAGGCGTAACACTTTCCATTTAATATTTTGTGCCCATCAGTGCGCCTTTGCAACCACAACTCTATGTTTCTCATCCACCTTGCCTTTAGTCTCGTGCAACATAAGAAAATTTATCTTCATGCTCTATGTTCATTGTCGTGACATCCTTCACAACTGTTTGGATTAGAGAAAACATATTATTAGAATTATTCATATTAATTCCCCGGTTAATGCTATAATGTAGCTTATTAACCCTGTTGTTATGGGAATTAACACTTTCTAGCACTAAATTTACTTTAGACGCAAGCCAATTGAAAAGTTTGGATTGATAATAAGCCACCTCTTTAATTAACATTAGCATATCCCATGTTCCCACAACAAGGATACCTTTCTCCATTTCCATAGGGATTTTAATGGGGAAATTTCCTTACATTTTCCAAGGGAAAACCATAGATTTACGAATAATAAAAGAAAAAAATACTAAGATGTTGTTTACCATGTAATTATAATAGATTTAAATTGTAATAGATTGCAAACAACATTATTATACATTGTTAAAATATAATTAATTTTTTCAACAATTAAAATCTATTAAATGGTGTGCTTTGCCCTATTTTTTCTAATTTTTTATTTGATTTGAGTCTTCTTTTACACAGTTTTCCATACTATGGAATAACTTATGCTCCTTCATCTACATATGTGCTTTTTTATGTCTCCAAACTCACAAGACATAGATGGAGTTGTTATATTGGTTTCAAATCTCACACTATAGCTGGCCTTGTTGTGTAGTTTTCTGAACTCCAATGTCGCTGGCTACATAGTTATTTTTGCACCAGAAGGGCCCTTCACACTCACTCAATATGCGACATGTTCCTTTGCACCCACATTCGTCACTGTTCTCCTCTTAACATAAATCAATTCATTTCTATAGTAGAACATCACAGAGAAACATGGGTTGTTGAGATCTCCACCTTTCATACTAGGACTCGGGTAGGAAAATACTTTTTGGAGAGCAGAGCAGTTTGTTGTGCTGTGTAGTTAGCATGTAGAGAAATTAATGTAGTCCAAGCTGCCAGATCATTGATCGACTGCTTTCTTGGTCTCTCAATCCCTGACTGTCTGCTTTCTTGGGATTATTGATTTGGAGGAAAATAATTTGAATCTTTTTATGTAGAAAAAATTCAAAATTCAAAACGTGCGAGACTTCGTGAGAACTCCCTCTCCCGGTTTAAGTTGGTCATTTCCTTCCCTTGTACGATCGACCGTTTATTTCAAGATCGATTGAATGGTAGTCAAGGGGCGTGAGATGTATTGATTTAGCACTAGAGCAGACCAAGCGGAGGAGGAGGAAGAGAGTGTGATTCCTTCGAACCGTCCTCCTCAATGAACACCATGTCAAAGCCATGATCTGATTGAAATTTGAAATGGCAATGCATCAACCAGACACCTGATACACACGGGAAATAGATCTAACTCAGTTGTGACCCAAATGCAGTAGGTAGATACACTTATAATAGATAGAAGAGATACCGACTTAAAGAAATCTGTAAAGTAGGTCACCCGTGTTCTTGATGTTTTTCTGAGACAAACGGTAATGGCGTCTCTGAGGCTTTCCCTGTTTGTGGTGAAAGTAATTGCTGCTTACAAGATGCAGACAACAAGAGCTTCATTGAGTGGCTGGCAGAAAAACTTGAAAAAGAGCAGTTGGTGGGAACTGATCTGATTCTGCAGAAACTGATCACACTGAAATAACTTAAAATGCAGCGGCTTCACTCCACGCAAAGGCTTTTCCACCATATTTATTGAAATTTAGGGTGGTGAGAGGGAAAGCGTTAATTCTTTCAGCTAAAACTTTAGATATTTCATTTGATATCTTATAGCTGGAAAGTCTGTCGGAGCAACAAACACGGACTGAAAAAAAGTTAAATGGAAACCAGAAACAGGCATGACACAGGCATTGGGTGAAAACCCAATGTATATAGCCTATCGGCTAGTAATTGTTGAATTCTAATTTTCCTTGGATAATAGATAATGAATAAAAAGAAAAGTGACATTTGATTGAAATTGAATAACATCGATTGAGGAGGATATGGAAGAAACTGGACGATGCTGATCGTAAATGTTTTGAACCGGATTTTGATGAATTCAAAACGGGCCCAGAATAAATGATGACTGATATATCAATAAAACATAGAATGAAAATGAAGCAAATTTCTACAACATAGCCATATTCGCTCTCACAAAAAAACCCACTATTATATTTGAAAAACAGAGCAGCTACATAACAGCATAAATACAACAATTCCATAACAGTTTACTTTGAATAAAACAAAAACAATGAACTGGCAGATAGCTGATAACAATACCAAACAGAAAGAGAAAGCAATACTAAAAACATAGACTATTGCTATGTCACGCTAGAGAGAGAATTGACAAAATTCTCAACACGAAACATAGACACTGAAGTTATAAGCTGTTTGCAGTGGATATAGCCTATTAGGGCTTTATCAAAGAGCTTTTTGAACACTAAAGTCTGGGGCTCCACGCTGATGTTTACGCCAGGAGGGCTCTTCACACTCACTCTATACACCACATTACCCTCTGCAACTGCACCCACATTTGTCTCACTTCTTCTGCTCACCTTAATCGATTTGTTGCCCGGCTTAAACACAACGAAAAATGATGGGTAATTGAGATCTTCGGCTTCCAAACTGGAGTTAGGGTACGAGATGAATTTCTTGGTGAGAAGAGCAATTTGTTGTCTGGTGTAGTTGAGAGAGCAGAGAAAATCTATGTAATCTTGTGGTGCCATGTCCTAGACACGCCAAGGATCTAGCGCAGCTCTAGGGTCCACGTAACCATTAAATATATTACAAGGTAGTTATGAGTATATTGTTTTGTTTCCTTTTGTTTTTATAGAGAAACAAGGTAAAAAGTAAAAAATTATCTTTATAGCAACACTTTTTCTTGAATCTCATTTACTAAATGAATTCAAAATTTGAAACTACACTCATAATTGTTGAGTTTTACCTAAGTTAATGTCTATATTTCAGGACTTATAAATTTATTTTTATTATAACCATTAGTATGGTTCATAGGCCATTAGACGCATAACGTAGGCATTGTAAATGGTATGGTAATAATAATATATTATCTTATAAGGGAATTGAATAACTAAGTCAGTTTATTAATTCATCGTATTGCAAAAAAAATGTTTATTTAATGCATATTAATTGTTACACTGAAGTAACGAATAACCTAAGTACTCATTTAACTAGAAACTTTATATATTTGGGCAAGAAAATTTTTTTAGAGGAAACATTAATTATTCGTTCAACTTTGAGATATTGGCAAACATTTTGAATTAGTAAAATAATTTAAAAATGAATTATTCAAGGAAAAATAATACAATTATTTTAGAGAAGGAAAAATTTACTAACCTCGAGATTAGTTAAAGTCTAAAGGGATGAACTACTTGTCATGCCAACTTGCTTCAACTACCGCTATGCTGAGCTAGGGGATCAAGACAACTAAATGATAAAAGACATTAATTAACTAAGCTATAGAATGCAAGAAACTAAAATAATTACACATTTCCAACCGATAAAAATATTTTGATTACTAGAAATAGAAATGTAGAATACAAAAGTTAATTGTTGAATTCTATGAGCTCCCTTCCTTGGGTACCCATGCAAATCAAGGATGAAATCACAGATGTAGGATGTCAAAAAAATGTGTATTCATCTTATACAAACAATGCACAAAAAGCAAGTTAGCAATCAAAACTAATAACTGAAATAAAAGGCAAAAAAACTAATTACTAACATAATGTAAGAAAGGAGAATTACACTAAAAGTATAAAGATAACACAAATGATCAAAGCACAAGGATAACACACAACTAGAGAAAGATAGGTTAGAAAAATCCAAAGAAGGTTTTTTTGGAATCATTTTTTGTTGCACCAAAAGCTTGAATTGTTAATGCCTGATACAAATGCCATATTTAACCCAATCCATGGGAGGCAGTTAAGTCATGTCACAAATCTCGAAGGAGGTGTTGACCACCAATTCAATAATCTCCCCCTCAGCACCGACTGAGCTTTCAACACAAACCATTCAACGGAGACTCAAACCCATGACCCAAGACTCTAATACCAATTATTGGAATCATTTGCCATTGAATCAAAAGATCGAACTGTCAATGCCCGACACAAATGCTAGATTTAACCTGATCCATGGAAGGTGGTTAAGTCATGTCATGAATCTCCAAGGAGGCATTGACAATCAAGTCAACAAAGTTACACTCTCTCCTTCTACAAAATCTACACACATGTAAACGATAAAATGTTTGGGGTTATTTTGAGACTTGCGTTAGTTAAGTCCCTACTTTGGTGTTTCCACCTCCATAGCAACCAAGTAGATGAGATAACAATGATATATTTCCACAAAGATAGTGAAATGATAATATAGATAATGATTAATGATAATAGATAATAATATTATGTTCAAAATACTACGATATGCTCAAAAAAATGTTAAAACAGAGGGTGAGTGATTTCCCTTTAAGACCAAAAATCCATAAGCTTGATGGATAGAAGGAAAGATGTGTAATTAAATGAAGATCCAACACCATGAGGATGAAGAAATAGGTTTTTAAGCTTATTGCCAGACCTTTTCCAACTACACAGGCCTAGGCCACTTTGCCACATTGTAATTCCTGCTTAAACACCTAAGATAGAAAGAAATTTCTTCCTCTATCTCAATACCATGTTCCCATTCCCCTGCCAAAGTTATAATGAGAATAGTTTTTGAGATCTATTTGATGCCTAGAATTTTAATTCTTTCAAAATGAATCAAATTTTCCTCTCTTATGTCAAGATCAATTACATGACCTAACAAGGCCCCAATTTGGTAAAGACTTCCCTCGAACTATAATTTGAATGGGAGATGGCATGGATGGATCCACACTCAGTGTTCATAGGGTTTTTCCATTCAAGGATCAAAATTGGCTCTCTATCTTTGTCAAAAAAATATAATCCTCCCTGAAAATATATGATGTATAACCAATAACCACCTCCCTATCCGTTACATTATCGAAAGTTGCGATAAAGAAATGTTTTTGTAAGAAGATAACCTTCTAATCTATCCTCAAATTTCTACCCACCCACTTATTGACTTGTGCCCTAGGTCAAGCCTTACCCAAAATCCTTTCAATTATTGTTTTCTTTTCTATGGATTTAATGTCTTGATTTGTCACCTTTCGAACATCAGTAACTGAGATATCCTTCTTTCCCTTTATGTGATTGATCTAGTCATTCAAATTCTCTTCATCTCCCAATATCTCCTTATTCCAAATGGATCTCCCCTTGAATCAATTCTTTTTCGACCTCTTAAACCACCCACCAAATTGATATCTTGCATTACTTTGATCAATCCCATCTAATTGCCTTCTAGATCCCCATGCTTGATTCCTTTTAAGATATTCATTAGGTGGAATTTCTAGTGCACTCTTTTCAACCCATTGACCATCTTCAAAAACCCACTAACTTATATGATCTTTTAGTGCTAAACCTACATACTTGTTATTGTTGGGTTAATCTGGGTGTTCCTCTTCAACCAACTCCACCCATAAACTACTTTTATTGAAACCCTACGCTCTCAAGCAAAATTCAATTTTAAAAGGTTATAATTAGTAGTTTTATTATTATAATGCTCTAGTAATATTATACTATTATTTTTAAATATTAAATTTACAAAATAGTTTTATAAATAATCAAATCAAAATAAATAAATAAATTGTATAATTTTTATCTAATAACCAAAACTGTAATTTTAAATAGACAAAATAATAAACAACTTTCAATAACTATAACTTTCCATAGATACATACATAATAAATAAGCAAAATATTTATGCTTACCATAGAATTCAAAATGTTATCACAAAAATAGAATTTTAGCCACATTAAATGACGATTTTAGTTAATTGTTCCAAGTTCTCTTGAAAGCTAACTTACAATAACGGTGGGTAAAGAAGTAACCATTTACAAGATTCATCTAGAGAGGAAAAAAAGTTCTACATAGATTTTCATGGTAGACCCATGCTTTTCTATTATTTTAATAGTTCCCCCAAGTTGTTGGATGTCAATGCTAAGGTGTTCATGAATGAGAAAAATGGGAAGTCTTCAAGTGGGTAACTAGTAATTACAACACCGTTGTTAAATTTTTATACCATTTAGAAGATTATTTACTAAAAATAAAATAGTTAACACTTGCAGCAATGGAAATGCAATAATTTTACAAATTAAAAATTCTAAATATATTGAGATTTTAGATCTACTGTATTGTTGAGTGAGGTTTAAAAAGATATCGAAAGAAATCATATTTAAATAATTTTAAATTCTAACCATTTTTCGCAATGAATACAGTCGTTTAGGCCATTGACACATAGTGTGATTAATAGTTTGGTAAAATATTTATAATTTAGGATCACATAGTGTGATCTGAAATGTCCAAGTTAAAAATAAACACAATTTTGATCCAAAAGCAATTCAATACAAAAGCTTTATAATTTAGAAATTTTTAATTCTATATTAAATTTTATTATGTATAAATATTTTATTAGTTTACTAATACAACAAAAAAAATTACAATTTAAGTATTTTCTATTTTTATGAATATTTGATAATTATTTTAATGTTAACAACCAGCACAAAAATCTCTATTAAATATTATAAACTTTAATATTTTTATTCATTGTACTTTTTTAATATTAATTTATATATATTCAATCTTTATTTTTTATAGTAGTATGGGAAGTAAAAATTAATATAAAAAATAAATAAAGTGATAAAAAATAAAGGAAAATATTCTCTATTTATATTTTTTTAAACATGTTTAAAATATAGAGAGTATAAAATCCAAACAATTCTAGGAAACCATTCTTTATATACGTCACAATGTACAGATGTTATGACAAGAAAGCATTTAAATATTATGCTAAAATGTTTGCACGATGACGGTGTATGTCTAGAAAGAGACAAAAAGGTATTTAAATTTGTATTCAAGTTAGTTTGAGGCATGAACAAAATGTGCTTAAATATTAGATTTTTTTTCTTTTGCGTTTTTTTTTTGAACTTTCATGCAACTCATGATTTACAAAACAACTACAAAAATTTCATAAAAGGAATTTTTTTTTTGCTTTCACTTATACAATTTTTCTCTATTTATGGAAATTATCTATTAATCATTTTCTACGGTGGTGGAGATTAATTTTATAAATATTGCATCATCCTTACTGTGACTTGCCATTTTGTGGAAATAAAATCACCCGAAATTAGTTTTCTAGTGGTGGGCAAGATCTGTTGTAGTGTGAGATGAGTTTTGCAATCAATTATAGATTGACAAATCCAAAATGAAAACCTATCAACTAATTATTCCCCAAAATTGATATCCTTTGGCTTTCC
Source organism: Thuja plicata (assembly GCA_018584345.1). Classification (NCBI taxonomy): domain Eukaryota; kingdom Viridiplantae; phylum Streptophyta; class Pinopsida; order Cupressales; family Cupressaceae; genus Thuja; species Thuja plicata. The sequence continues at coordinate 236,887 of MU225739.1, read as the reverse complement.
TCCAAAAATAAATCCTTATCTCCTTTATATCTTCCAATATGGGGAAGAGACACACCTCTTCATCATGTCTATCCCTTTGTAATAGTCACAACCTTTCATAATTACCACCCTTCTATAGAGTCGCAAACCTTAAATATTTATATGCTTCTAAACAGTCACAACCTTTCATAATTTATCCCTTTTGAGAAGAGTTGCAACCCTTCATAATTACAACCTTTTCAAAGAATTAAAACCTTCATCATTTCTTCTCTTTGAAAGACTCATTTACTTTCTTCACTTCCCTTTCTTATTCCATTAATCCTTCTTTCTTTCCTCTTCTCTCATCTTCCTTCCTTCCTTCCTCCATATCTCATTTCAAACAAACTCTACCCCCCTTTATATCTAATGTCAATGGAGTCACAACTCTTCATTATGTATCTCATGACCTTTCAACAACTTAATCAACTTGTAATTGTATTATTATTTATATACTTATTTATTTTTTCTCATTATTATTAAATCCTATTTCAAAAATAGGACATTATAATCTATCCTTCCATTATTTTTTTTTAATGTTTGAGCAATACCATTCTTTTTAGAAATCTCTCAATGATACTAGCTTCTATTTTACAACTTTGATTTTATCTATTGAATTTAGAATTTTAAAGGTGTGCAACTTTAATACAAGTTTTTTCTCATCCTCTAGAGACAAGGAGCAAGGCCATCTTTGTAATGACATCAAAACACATTTGGATTGACCAATATTTGCCAATAAATTCATATATTTTAGGTTTCGTCTAGTTATTCTCTTATTCTAGATCAACAAAAAATACAACCAAACACATGGAGCATACACTTAAAATTATGAATGCATGAATATATGAAACATACACAAAGTATAGACAAGAATGTATGAAGACATGAAGCATACAAAAAGTAAACACATGATATAAAAATTATAAGATTCCTTCTTATTGAATATAATGATTTCTTGTTTTATATTTTAACTTTAAAGATGACAATATCATTCTCCAATACCATTTGTTATATGTCATTACTATTTTTCCTTAGATTTCCCTAAAATCACATTTGCAAAAAATTAGGTTAGAGTTTTGGCTCACCAAATAAAGCTTGTAGGATGATCTCATGTCTTATACTCTAATCTCATGTCTAAGTACCAATGTTGATCATATTAAAGATTGTTGGATGTGTTGGTACCCAAATCAACAGATTGGAATCCTATGAGTTTTCCTACTAAATTTTTTTATTTCCAACCAGACTTGGCCAACTGACAGGAATGATTAATGGATCCAATTCCTCTTCACTTCTAGCTCTATAGAACCAAGGTGTGTAGGCCTATACCTCAACGTAAATCTATTGGTTGAAGGTTTTTTTTTTATCGTAGATCAAAATAAAACTGAATTAATCTCTTCAAGATGGAAAGTTACTTTCTTGAATTAGATCATATTATGAACATCACAACTATTGAATGCTTCGAAACAATTACACTGAATATAAGAATGTCTTTAAAAATCCTATAAAAGATGTTAATTATGAATGAAATGCTCAATTAGGAATTCCCTAGACATACTTGATTCAACCACCTCAAAATAATATAAGATCAGTGCCTTTATATGCCTTATAATATCACAAATTTACTTTAGATGATCCTATGCATAACTTTATCAGACAATTTTATTAACTTTCTTTAAAACAAGATCATCACCTCAAAGGATTTTGTATTCGTAATGATTTAGATCTTTGTTGTTACAGTTAGTCTTATTAGGTTTTAACTTCTTGGAGAAAGACCAATAAGATAGAGAGAAGTTTGACAACCGATCCTTCAAACTCAAACAAAGCCAAACAATTATGTCATAAGACTGCACAATAAAGCATATAATTTACTTACATTATCATAGAGAATTGATCTAAATAGTGTAAAATGTGAATATCACTAAGGATTAAGAAACAACTTAAAATATATTGAGATAAAAATTAATGAAATCCAATAGGGTACAAATTTTTTAGGGTACATCGCCCATTGTGTATCTCCAGTGAACAAACCAAATTATCTTGCATCAAGAAATGATAATTGTTGTTATCTCATTCTCTCTCCCTCTCAAAATGATCCTCTATATATAGACAAGGATTCAGTTTGGATGAAAGGACACACCCTTTCATAATGATTTATTATACAATAATTTTATAATTACATCACTTTACATAACAGGTTGATTACACATAATAATCTAGAGATGATATTCTAAGATTATTTAAGAAAAAGCATAATCCTTCTTATGGTTATCCATCTATATAAGAAATCCTTTAGATATATTATCATATGGGCATGATTATCCATTTTTCATCTAATGGTTGGAATTCTCTTTGTCACGAGCAGATCGATAATCTTTGACACCCTTGAGATCCTGCATAACATAAAATACGTTAATCACAAAATAAAATGATAGAGAAAACCCTAAATTTCATTAATATAATATTTATATGGAATTATACACTTCATAAAAATCCTTGACGATATTGCCACCCAAATATTTTATTTTTTTTATCTTCAGGTACACGTGTCATCATCACGTGATCTCGCTGTGAATAAAGATCATTTAATTTTGATCACAGGATCTTTATAGTTGTAGATCTTGGCTGCAACTTAACAGACCATCCTGTGACAACTAAGTACACACAGAAAAATCTTGTGATCTTCCAGAAAATAATATTGGATTTTATGAAAACTCAACCCTACAGCTCCCAATAATTACCTGCATGTAATCGTGTAATAGAAGGAGAGAAGCAAAAGCTATAGGGGCCAAAAATAAAAAGATCGATGAAAGATGAAACATATTCTGCAAACAAAGGAGAGAAAACCCTCAATACAATAGAATCCTCAGATAATTATTGAGTTGGCATATTTACAATGAGATCAAACCTTATAAAGGTGATAAAAACCCTAAAAGGGAGAAAATTAGGTTGTATTCAATAATAATTAATAAAAGAATTAATTATTGTATGCCTAATGTTTACCTTAAGTAAACTATATATAAGAAGTGATCTAATAATTAAATCAAAATAATTTAGTTAATAAGTGAAATATCTTATTACTCTAACACCCCCCTTAAGATAAAATTAGGGAGTAGCTAAAACCTAGAAATAACTACTGAAAGCGGGAAATGGGTCCTGACAACATGACTTAATCAGCTACCCAAGTAAAAAAAATACCTGATAAAGAGGAGAAAAGGAGAAAAACTAGTGTGACAAACCCCTCTCTGAAAAGAGATGAAACCTAATGAAGGACTGAAGAATCCTCCAAACTAGAGAATGTCCCAGAAAATAGGAACAAAGGATGAACATGAAGAACACCTCTAAAGCATGAAGCTGCAAAAACTATCAAAGAATAACTGATGGAGCCTCCACGGTAATAGAACACGATCAAGTAGAGAAGGTTGTAATCTATATGAGTTCAGTCAAATGGAAGTAGTTGAATCAGGACAAAAAAGAAGGAAAACATTGAAACTCAAAGATATAGATGGCGAAAAAAATCAAAGTCTAAAAGGCTGATTAAAAGATGGAAGGATGCCCCTAAAATAGGAATGAAAGGGTGTACATATGGTAAATGATCCATCTCAATGAAATGCATATGTACCCAACCACTGCATCTTCCTAGTACATAGGAACAAATACTAAATACGTATCTCACTCCATCGAACCAAGGAAGCATTAGAACCAAAAAGAGATACCCCATAATGCTGAGGAGGGAGAGGCATGATAGGTACACTGAAATAGATTTCCAAGAACAATTGCATGAAGAAGAACTTGGAACATAGAATATGCAGAATAAAGTACAAACACATATAAAGGATGGGGGTGATCCCACAATAGTGGGTTACACTTTTTTGGAGGAAGGAATTCCTCTTGAAATCTATGAGGGGGATGATTTAGTCAAGTAATTTTGATAGAAAGTACCTGATTGTTTTGATTGAAACTACCTTTTTTGCTTAGTTTCGATCAAAACTAACTAGTCAAAATTTTGCTATGGTTTTTACCCATATGCATGTTAAACTAAGAAAGTACTTTCTATAGAAAGTAGTTTCGATCGAAACTAATTAGTTTTGATCAAAACTACTTTCTATCAAAACCCCCAAAATTGAGGCCATCTGCAAAGGCTAACTATAATATGCAGTTTTCATGGCTTCAGGGCTAAAATGAAAGAATAGGGACACCTCCTTTTGCATCGCACAAGTACTATGAACGAGCTTTCTAATGAATATAGATTTGACAAATTTTGAATTAATTAGGTCTATGTATTTTGACGTGCATCAAATGTAGGTTTTTTATCGAATATAAACTTCCAAGTTTGACGTTCAATGAAAAATAGTAGAAAATAGAAAAAAAAATTGAAAAATAATAGTGCCCTCCGGCTTCGAGTATTCTTTCTATCAAAAAAAAAATTGAATTTCGATAAATACACAAGAAGTTATTAGCTACGCAGTCAAGGTATGTCAAAATTATGGTTGACTCTACTTCAAATGTTCATAAAATATGCAATAATCATGATAATGTCATCAAACCAATTGTATGCCCTCTGTATGGATGTTACAAAATGAAATTCTAGAGAAGCGCATTGATATCTATTTTAGAAAAAAGTTATGTTGTACGAAGTCATTGTACCTTTTTAAAAATGACATTTTCAACAACATAGCAGTTTTAGTGGGAGAAAAAAAAACCATTAAAATCAATTAAGATAAAAATATATATATATATATATTTAGAATCTAGACAGAAAATCCTAAAAGACTCTAGTTTACTTCATCTTTCGATTTCAAACAGTTTAACGACAATATGGATCCGAATGTGAAATATTTTCTCAAAATGTAGACTTCAATGTCCGTTTAGGCAAAAAAGTGTAACCCACTATTGTGGTATCACCCATGGTTTCATGGAAGGATAACTCTATTGACACAATTCATGATGCTAATTCCATGCAAGGAATACTCACTTGACAAAGGTAGATCAAACCCCACCATGGCACTTTATAATGTAGTACGAGTAAAAAGAAGCACAAAATGTGCAAGATCCCAAGCATGCAATAGATGACACTTTATCTCAGTGCATTTGGAAAAAAGAAATCCTACAGAAATATATGTCTATAATTCTCAGAAATGATAGAAAGATGTAAGAACATAAGTAATAGCTAAAAAGGAATCATCCCATGCAACAAAAATCATCCTAGGACCAGAAACATCCAAGATATTCACCAGATTGCAAAAAAAAGAAAAAAACCTAAAAAAGGTACTTGGAGCAGATTCTGGAGATGAGATCCATACAAAAAGAAAGAGCACAGAACCATATTTCCAATGATGTGCAGAAGTTGGAAAACGAAGCCCAAATGAGAAAGATATGGCTCCTGGATTGCAAAAAAGAACCCTGACTTTGACTGGAAAAACACCCTGCAAAACAAAAAATCATAAAAAAAAATGAGGAAAATTAAATCACCCTCAAAATCATCTTTCCAACTATATCTTGTTTAACCAAAAATGCCTCCATTTGTTCAAGATGCAAGAAAAAAACCAAAGAGAGCTCTAATACATGAAGAACCCCAAGAAATCTTTGCAAAATCTGGCGGAGCTCCACTAAATCTGGCGATGCCTCTAAATATGGTAGGAACACCAAAATTATGGCCAAAATTGGCTAAGGTACCAAGAATATATATATATATATATATATATATATATATAACGTGCCTAGAATAGGGTCGTACATGCAAAAACATTTTGCCTCAGAATGTAACTGTGTCCAAATTGGACATGCCTTATATGAAAATAGAGGATTTTGGGCCTTTTGAGCGCAACCATGAGGTTCATTTGAGCCCAAAGTGCCCCAAAAACAAATTCCTCCCCAGATCCATAAAAATACAAAATAGAAAACCTCGTAAAAATATAGATATGAAGAACAAGGCCAAATCTCTCATGAGGAGAACAAGTGCATGAAGATACAAACCTTTGATACCATATTGAAGTTAATGAAAAATAAACCCTATAGATCCTAAGAATGACCTACAAGAAAACATGTTATGGAAAGAGAGAAGAAAAGCTATGGGGGCTAGAAATAACAAATTGATGAAAGAAGAAATATATTTTGCAAACAATGGAGAGAAAACCCTCAATACAACAGCATCCTCAGATAGTTACTGAGTTGGTATAATTAAAAAGAGATCAAAGCTTATAAAGGTGATCAAAACCCTAAAATAGAGAAATATAGTTTGCATGATAATAATGAATAGAAGAATTAATTATTATATGTCTAAATTTTAGCTTAAGTAAAATAGAGATAATAAGTGACTTAATAATTAAATCCAAATGATTTAATTAATAAGTGAAATATCTAATTACTCTAACAACTAACAATCAATCTATTTAAACCATGGGATTACGATAGCCATTGATCTTTGCATGCAACTTAATGGACCCTCTTTTGACCATCAAGTACATGCGACATCATCTCGTGATCCCACCTGACATAAAATCGCTACATTTTTTATCGTGGGGTTACTAAGACTGTTGGTCTTTCATTGTAGCTTAATTATCGGATAATCTTATGCCTTCCTTATGTTGGAAATGAGTTGAGTAATTAAGAGGGGAGGGGTGAATCAGTTACCACAAAAACAAATATGAGTCCCTTAGATGACTTAAATAAACTTATCATTGTTACTTGGTTAACATAGATATTTTGTTGTCACTCAGTTAACAAAGAAAAACTTTAAGGTATAAACTGTAATTATCCTTTAGTGATTAAATGTAGAAACATAAAGTATAAAGAAAATAACATATACACAGATGACACCAAGATTTACTGTGGAAACCCAAATTGGGAAAAAATCACCAATTGCAACTAGTTACTATTTTTCACTCTTCTGAAGTGAGCCCTGTTAGGAGCTAACCTTGTTAAAGGTTACAACATACAGTATTAGGTGTGACCCTGTTAGAGGATTTAATCACCCTGTAAGGAGTGTCCTTGTAAGAGGTCTTCAAACACTTCAATGTAGAAATGTCACCTTCTGAGAGGATTTACAAAAGACTGTTAAGTCTACTCTATAAACAGATTTAGATCACTTCTACAATTATTAGAGATTAACAATGGATTGACCTATTTGACGAAGCAACTATCTTTGGTGATTCAGATATCTGTGGTTGGCTTTAAAATGGATCCTCATTGATCAAATATTCTATTGCAGCTTTGTATATTCTATCCTTAATCATAATCCAATCTGATTTCGCCTCCACACTTCATATCATAAACTCACACAAATCTTACTTCTTTTCACACATTCAATCCACAGTTGACCTTAAAAGTATATGATAATCCTTATCAAGTCAGCTTGAATAACCTTCCAAATTAATAATAAATCTTAAGTTTGTCGGCTGCATATAACCAATTAAACATAAAAACTAAATTGTTGTTAGTCAACTGACACTAAATGCATAACTTAGTTAATACTATAATCCTTCAATGCTCGACTGCTACTGTAATGCCCGAGTGAACTCGGTTCGAACTCAAAATCACTTTGGTCTTCTTCAATGCCTGAGAGAACATGGCATATACTTGTGTGTGTCAAATGATGCACCTGTTGCCTGCGACACAACACTTTAATAAGTCATTAGATTAGTGAAAAATAGCATAAAAGAGAAATGGTTAGATACAAATCACTAAAAATGACTTATTGCTCCCTATCTAGGAAGAGTTTGAAAAATGCCATAATCATGCCCTTAGATTATGAACCATTCAGTGACAATACACTCCTAAGAATGAGAGATTTAATTGAAAACTAAGCTAAATGATTAGAAAGCATGTAATTAAGCTATGAAAACTGACATTATAACAATGCATGGAATTGAAAATAAAATTCTATAGATATCTAAACAACATAACAATGCCATTTAACTCTAAAAATGAGGGCCATTTGCTCTCAAAAATGCCTTCTATTTATAGAAAAAGGGGTTGAAAATGGGTGGTTCAGATGCAAATCTGAAGAGAGGTAAGGATTCCACTAGATGAGAGCACATGGATTGTGCTTTTTCAAGTGCATCAAATTGTGACACTTGTCACAATATTACTGGGTTCAAAGTAGGGAGGAATGTGACCATTTAGGAAAGAGAGCCAAGAAGACTCTAGAAGATAAGGCTCATAAAGAGGGTGTAAGAGGCATTTATGAGGATGGGCTTGAGTCAAATGCATTAAATGTAAGCATTTAAGAGGCATGGGGAGAGACATGGGCTT
>MU225739.1:140893-180693 GCA_018584345.1 Thuja plicata | reverse complement strand
CTTCTATTTATAGAAGAATGGGAGAGAGAGGGGGGACAAGGTTCATTTATGAACTAGGAGGCCCAATAAATGAATATGTAAGAGCTATTAATGCCTAAGGAATTAATAAGGCATGGGAGAGACATGGTCTTAAGGTCTTCATATTAATGAAGGCATTAATAAGGCATGTGGGGGTGTAAGAAGACTTAGGACTTTGAGAAAGTCCAGCTTGAGAAAGTGGACTTTCTCAAGTGGGTGGAGTTGCTAAGCATTCCTTAATGGAATGTGACAACATTAGGAAGTGGATTAGAGAATAATTTAGGATTAGGATTAGATTAGCATGGGTGAATGGGGTGAGAAGGGTTAGAACCCAGCGTAGAAGTGGTTGAGATGGGTTAGGTTAGGGTTTAAGGGAATATTAATAAATGAAATAAACTTATTTAATTCATTTAGAAATATAGGATTTAATTATTTTAAACAATTTAATTGCTTTTTAATAATTAGGGGACTATAGCCATTTTAATTAAATTAAATAGGCTAGGGGAATGGGTTGGATTGCAAGTGATATTTGATTTAGAGATTTATTTAATTCCTTTATAATTAAATACTATAGCCATGTTTGATTTTGATTTGATCTGATTGGTTGATATTGATTTGAATTATATGGCTACAATAGATAATATAAATCAGTGATAAAAATCACCTACGATATTAAATTGATTAAAAAGAATTATGCCAAGCAGTAACAGGGTCGTTTGGACATAAATTGAGGGTATGATCACACTCAGGGCAAATAGGGTCTATAGTTGTGACAGACCAAATTCAGGTGGTTACAATATTCAATGAATTAGGAAGGTTGATCGGAACAGGTGAGTAGACAAAAGGTAACCTTTTCTATATTGATGACATTAACACCACTTTTTTAATGACTAGAAACAAAGACATATGGTTGTGGCACAAAATATTGTGTCATGTGAATTTTAACAACATAATAAAGATAAGCAATAAAAGGAATGTCAGAGGCTTACCGAGCATGACAAAGCCCAAGCATATCATGTGCAGGAACTGTCAAAAAGGTAAGATGACAAAGTCTAGTTTCAAGAGTAAAACCCATACATCTAATGCAATTATAGAATTATTCCATACGGATCTATGTGGACCCATGAGGACAAAGAGTTACTATGGAGATATGTATTTTATTCTCTTTGTTGATGATTATTCTAGAATGATGATAGTTATGTTCTTAAAAGATAAATCAGAAGCATTCAAGATGTTTAAATAGTATAAGGATATGGTAGAAAAACAAAGTGATAAGAAATTGAAATGATTAAGGTTAGATAGAGGAGGGGAATTTATTTCAGATGAATTCACTAATTTATATAATGAGCATGGAATTAAAAGACATGTCTCTGCACCAAGAACACCATAGCAAAATGGAATTGCTAAGAGGAGAAACAAATCAATTGTTGAGTGTGCAAGAACATTGATGATTTAGAAAAGCATCACTCAAAATTTCTGGAGGAAATCTATCAGTACTACTGTCTACACATTGAACATAGTACAATTGAAGAAGGATACAAAGAAGACACCCTATGAGCTTTGTTATGGTTACACACCCAATGTAAGTTACTTTAGAATCTTTGGTAGTCAATGTTATATTTTGAAGGATGATATAAATGGACAGCTTGACTCCAAAAGTGATGAAGGTATCTTTCTAGGGTATTCCACCAAAATCAAGGCTTATAAGTGTCTTACCAAGTCATCTAACAACATCCTTGAAAGTGAAAATGTAAAGATAAATGGATTTGCAGAAAATAATGATAAGGAAAGAAAAAGAGAACCAGAGGAATAAAACAGGTTTGTTTATACTAAAGAACCTGACACTCTACCCAAGAAATAGTGTATCACCCCCGAGTGAAAGAACATTTCACCCAAGGATAAAGCAATAATTACCAAAAATCAGGATAATACTCAAGATGATGTTCCAAGCAATGGAGATCAGAACGAAGATCAAGAAGATGATCAGAATGATGGACAAAGAGCTAAACAAAATCTTTCCAAGTATGTCAGAAGACATCATCTATAGAATCAAATCATAGGAGACAAGAAGGTTGGAATGAGAACAAGAAGTAAGTCACTAAACACCAGATGTTTACTTTGTGATTTTGAGCCTAAATCTGTTAATACTGCACTTTAAAAGAAAGAATAGGTCAGTTCTATGAATGAAGAAATAGAAAAAGTTGAGAAGAATAGTACATGGACACTAGTACCAAGACCAGATGACAAGAATGTCATTGGTACCAAATGGATATTCAGAAACAAGCTGAATGGGAATGTAGAAGTCACAAGAAACCAAGAAAGGTTCGTATGCAAGGGGTATGCACAAGAAGAAGGTATTGATTATGGAGAAACCTTTGCACCCATTTCTAGACTAGAAGGAGTTAGAATCTTACTTTTTTATGCTACATTCAAAGGATTCAAGGTATACCAGATGGATGTCAAATTTGCATTCCTAAATGGAATACTAGAAGAAGAGGTATACATTAAACAACCAGAAGGGTTTGTTGAATCAGACAAGAGGAATAAGGTATGTAGACTACATAAATCCTTGGATGGATTGAAATAAGCACCTAGAGCCTGGTATGAAAGACTTCTCTCCTATCTCATTAGCATTGAATTTGTAAGAATAAGTGAAAATAGCAATCTGTAGTTAAAAGAAGATACCAATGGTAATATTCTGATTGCTGAGATATTTGTTGATGATATTATTTTTGGGGGAAATGAAATGTTATGCAAATACTTTTCTAATGAAATGAGAAAAGAATTTGAAATGTCTATGTTTGGGGAGATCAAATTCTTTCTTGGTCTACAGATTCTTCAACAAGATGTAGGCATATATATCACCCAGTCCAAATACATCAAGAAAGTGTTGAAGATGTTCAAGATGGAAGATTCCAAACTAATTGGAACACCTATGGCTACCGGATGAAAGATGAAAAAAGAAGACAAATCAAATGTGGAAAATCAGACCTTGTATAGATCAATGATTGGAAAAATAATGTATGTTTGTTCACACCAGACCAGATATAGCATATGCAGTTGGAATAGTTGCAAGATTCTCTACTAATCCCAAAGAATCACATATGATTGTTGTCAAGAGAAATTAGAGATATCTAAAGAACACCAAGGAATATGGCTTATGGTATAAAAGAGAAGGAAAATTTGAGCTATAAGTCTATACAGATGTTGATTGGGTTGGAAAAATTGATGATCAAAAGAGAAAAACTAGAGGAGCATTCTTCATGGGTGACAGACTTGTGACATGGATCAACAAGAAGCAAGGATGCATCTCTCAGTCTACTGTAGAAGCAGAGTATGTGGCTGCTGCTGCAAATTGCTCCAATATTGCATGGAAAAAATAGTTGCTAGAAGGTATGAATATGAAGATTCTTGAACCAATGATTATATATTGTGATAATACTAGTGCAATTAACATTTCTAAGAATCCATTTATGCATGCTAAGACTAAGAATATTGCTATCAAGTATCACTATTTAAGAGAACAAGTGCAAGAAAATGAGGTGATACTCAAATATGTTCAATCAAAGAAATAATTAGCTTATATATTCACCAAGCCATTACTGAAAGATACATTTGAGTACCTGAGACAAAGACAAGGGGTAAAACCCTTGTCTATCAGTTAGTAAGATGACTAGGAGGATGCATCATCCTACACACAATCAAAAGATCATTCATGTTGATGCAAGCACCAAGATGAACAGCGAAAGATAAAGTTGTACATAGCAAGGTACAAATCTACACCGAACACCAGAGACAATGTATTGTTGATGGATAGGGAAATTCAAGGAATATTTAGATATAAAGGGATGGAATATGATATACAAGAATTTTTTTCCTTTGTTGTCAAAGGGAGAGATGATCTCATTATCATAAGGGAGAGAGATTCTCATTATTATAAGGGAGAGATTATCTCATTATCAGGAAAGATTATATCATTATCCTTGAAGAGGAGTTCCTAAGAATCAAAAGGAAGAGATAATCAATATTCAAAGGGAGAGATTGATTACATATGAAATATCCCTCTAAGGGAGAGAGTTCATACAAAGGCAGAGATTGTTGTCAAAGGAAAAAGAGATTATCAAGAAGAGGAACAGTCAAGGCAAAGCACATATCAGAATAGAGATAGAAGATTCTACATCTATCCAGTGAAGGGATTAAAGATTGAAGAAATCCACTCTACAAGAAACAAATATAAGCTATGTGAGCTTACTAAGAGTTAGATATTTGTAATATTTACATTAGGAAAGATTGATGAAACTGTTATATTTCATAATGTATTAGTAATAATATAGTATGATAATGTAGTGTGTTTCCATCAATGCAAAAGGGAGAGATTGATGACATATAATTGATTGAATGTTTGAAGATGTTAAGTTGATCGTTGAAATGCAGAAAGATAATGAAAGACATTAAATAAGTTAATGGATTGTATTTTCATTGATGTCAACTTGATATAATTTAATCGGTTATAATCAAAGTGTCAAAGACTTCAAAGAATCAGAGAGAAAAAGATTATTCTTTCAGTAATGCATAAAAGACAAGCATTCACTAAGTGACTAAAAACATCGATGACTAGTGGAACCTGATAGACAGAGATCACCAAAAGTTAAGTCATAGTGATGCCCAAGAAAAGAAACTGACGATCATTACTGAAGAGAAGAATCAAAAGCATTATCAATAGCCAGAATTACAGTGTTAACCGATGAGAAGAACTTTGCAATGAAGCCTAAAGGACAGACAACCCTAAAGGATCGACAACCCCAAAGGATAGAAAACCCCAATGGAGAAGCCCAAGGAGAACTAAAGTGTTCGCTGAAGCTATCAAAGAGTTAAAAAAACAAAATTAACTGGATTTCAGAAATGACAAAATATCTAGCTGGCAGAGCTAAAAATAGACATAACTGGTAGTTATCATTATTTTCATCGACAAGATAAAGCCAGAGATAAGTAAAGGATTTAAAGTTGTTTTATCCAGTTGGCAAGAATATTTCTATGAGATAAAATAGGAGTTATGCTTTAAATCAAGATTGGCTAAGATTGTGGATCACGCCAAGAACAAGAAAATCAAGAAGAGAGACACGGTGATATCATGTTTATAAAGAGAAAACTTAATTCATTATGAATTAATGGGAGTGAATGAAAAAGAGGATGCCGGAGAGAAATTGATGAAGAACAACTTCATACAGTCCTGATCAATCAAGCTAAGGAAAGAGCTAAAGATTTCTTCAGACACCAAGCAACAAAGAATAGCATCACCGAGAAGAAACAAAAGTGGAGAAAAGGTATTGAAAATATATATTGATCAGAATGATTTAATGGGATTACAATAGATCTGAAAATATGCAAGTATAAGTTGTATATGTGAATAGATCATATTTTTTCAGTTTAACCATTGATTCAGAAAGTCTCTTAATCGAGCACGATTTAAAGATCCTTTCTATATTGAGATACATCCCAAGGAGTATCAAAAAGTTTGATCATGAAGATAGCATGAGATGCCAGATACCATTTGAGAAACCAGGGTTTGGTCATAGAAGGTAGCATAGGGATGCCCGATATCAAGTGAAAAACTAATCTTTTAAATCCTCTAACAAGGTCACACCTAGCAGTGTGTTTGTAACCTTTAATAGGGTTGGCTCTTCACTGAGCTCACTCTAGAAGAGTGATAATTTTGGGTTACTGGTCCCAAGTAGTTTTTCCCTTAATAGGGTTTCCTTCTTAAAAATCCATGTGTCAATGTGTTTATGAGTCATTACTTTAGTGTTTTACATTACACATAACTAATCTAGATTTATTGGTATACACTAAGCTATTTACTGACATTCGGTAAATTGATAAACTGCTATTCGGTAAACATTAAGAATAAGGTTTAACATAACACTCCGAGTAGTACTTATTTGATAAGTATATTTTAAGGCATACATCTTATAGGACTGCAGATAACTAGAGGATCAATATTGTGGTACTAAGTTTTTTGGGTTGATTAATTGGAATATTTTTTAGGCCATCGATTCACTCCCCCCTCTCAGTTATTACTAACACACTGATGTTTTTATTGTTATGGGTTCCTTATATGGAGCTATAATCTTCTTTGGAGTCAATAATTGTTCAACTGTAATCGTTGCTAAATGATACAAAGAGATGTAATTATTGTATGAACCAATAGATATCGATTTATATATTTCATTTTTTTGTATGCTTCTTTTTTTCTAGGACCAATCTTGTTGCTAAGTTTCCCTAACAAAGAACAAACATTGTCTTGTGGGTTAAGGTAGCACATGCAATTTTCTTCCTTAAGTGCATATTAATACAACTCTAGCTTGGTTTATTCAAATAGGTTGAGTTTGCTTCTGGCTTCTCATTACAAGGATTCATTTTAACCATATATCACATTCTTTCCATCTTCTATTCATCCCTTTTATTGTTTGAACATTTTTTTGTGATGTAGTAATTTTGGTGTATAATTCTTTGTTAATTGTTTGAATTTATTTCAGATCATTTAAAAAAGAGTATCCAAAGCGAGTTTTCAATTGTTGGGGTGCATTCTATGGGGGTGGTGGGAAAATGAATTTGGCTTTTTCTATTTGTAATGATCTTCACATCAATGGTAATGTTTCTTTCTCTTTTTATGGTTTTCATCCTTCATGAAGAAACAACATTTTCTTTTTAGGCCCATTCCATTGGCCTACGATTTCTGGTGTTAAAATCTTAAATTATTATATTTATGGTAACAATTTTTCTTCTTGATAATTTGGTATAGGATTCAGTAATTATTTTAATGTATTAAAAAATAAATTTTTTATTTTTTATTTTTTTTCTATGGACGTCAGGATATTTTGAGAATGTGCATTTCATCAATGTTTCACAGTCCTTAAATATTAAGGGAATCATAAAGATGACATGAGAGAATATTGTTGGACAGAAGAAGCCAAAGTTTTAGAATTTAGAAGATGCATGCTTACAGCTACAACAACAAATTTTTACTCAAGCTAAGCGAACATTGATGATATTGGATGATATCTTGTCCATGACTCATTTGGAGGAATTACTATTTGAAGCGCCATGGTACAAGACAATTGTCACAACCAGATATAGTTCTATGCTATTGTAATATGTGGTGATGCACTTCTAGATGTTTTGGTTTATGTTCAAAAGAAGGAGAGGTAGGATGCCTTTATCATGCTATAGGATCTTGCAAAGAAAAATCTATTGAATTGAATAAAAAACACAAGGTATTTTCCAATTCTTGCCATAATTTTTTTAAAGCATGGAGTTGATATTGTGTGTCTAATTATAAGAAGCCAAGCAACAATGTCTTATGGAAATGCCTCTGAGTTTTAATTAAAAATCTCTTGAATTTAATTAGCAGCCCAGGGTATTAGCCTATCCTTCTATATATTAAATTTTTTGCCTATAGTATTTTTTAAACATTGACCATATATTTTTTCTATAATTTTTAGAAGCCAAACAACAATCTCTTATGGAAATTCCTCTGAGATGTACTTTTATCAGCATGACATTATGCGAGATCCAATCATACATTTGCAAGCCAAGACAATATAGTCCATAGGAAGAGATTA
Source organism: Thuja plicata (assembly GCA_018584345.1). NCBI lineage: Eukaryota > Viridiplantae > Streptophyta > Pinopsida > Cupressales > Cupressaceae > Thuja > Thuja plicata. The sequence continues at coordinate 173,053 of MU225739.1, read as the reverse complement.
TTCATACCCAGGAAAGAGCTGAGCTTACTCAGAGACTGGAGCGAGATGCTTGATGATAAACCATTTTATGCTCAAGTTGTCTCTATTCACACAGGTAGGTTATTCTGCCAAAGATAATAAGACTTGTTTATGAGAAAATTGTATAGGCTACTTTTAATAATAATAAAATTCTAACAATAGTAACTTTCATATAAATTCTTTGCGGACTTTTAATTATTCTTGGCCTTTAAATATGTTCTAATTCAATTGAATTTGTGATTGATCTATTTCAAGATCTATGTATGAGAATCAATGGTATGAGATGGATTTTCTGGAGGAAGAGGTTCTAGTCTTACACTTCTCTATGAGCAAGTAGTTTCTACCACCATTTGTCAAATAAATTTTACTTGTTTCTTTCTATCTTGAAATAATTGTAGGCCATAAGATAAGTGGAAATACTTGTGATTGATTCAATTCAACATGTATATAGGCATCTTCAAACTTTCTTTGACCTTCCCAATCACAATTCCCATGTGAGCATGACTGATTAAACATTACCTTGAAATGACGCAATCAAAAGTCATGTGTGCCTGACTGCTTTGACAGACTTCATGTGTGATCAATTTGCTTGATTTTTACATAAATTTTTATTCCCCAGATCACCTCTCTAAATTTGTGCCCAACAATCACAATTCAATGATGCCACAACTAATCAACAAAGGTAATCAAATTCCTTGAGAACTTCTAGTATGCTTATCAATAAATTCTATGTAAACAACTTAAAAGTTCTACCAATCTACATATCATCTCATGCACTTGAAAATATGGTAAATAGCGATTTATTTTTGAAAGTGAAAATTTTTTACTTGACCAAACTCAAAAAATTTAAACACAGCCTAATCCACTTGAGCCAAATAAATTTTCCCAGCATGTAGATTTTCTTGCATGTATTTCTACATATTTTGATGGAATCCTTATTATCATGTACCTAGATGTACATTTATTAAAATGGATGTTTTCTTTTCATGTCTCTATTCTTTCTTGCTGGGCTGAATACTTTAATTTTTCTAAACTATAATAACATTATCTTTGCTTCTCAGTCTTCTCAAGCACCAAGGATGTCTATTTTTTCATAGCTAGAAGGAACCTTTTATAGGTAAGTGTACGATTTATTTTTCAATGTAGTGTGGCTCCAATTTTCTAGAGCTATGTAACTAGTGATGTTTCTTGCAAATGTAGGGAAGGGGTGGCAGTGCATTCAACTTAGTTGTACTGGATAAATCATAAAGCACATTAGGAACTTGGTTGGGGTTGCTTATGGCTACTATATATATGGGTGGAAGGTTCCCACAAATCTATTTAAATTTGAGTTCTTTTTAAATCAAGTTCAATAATTTTAATCTAACAAGATCTATAGCTTACATATATTTTTAATTGTGTTTTGTGTCTCTATATGAAAAACATATTTTAATGTTTGATTTGTTTAGTTGGTTTATAATAAATCACATTGATAGACATATTCTACTGTAAATGTAATGTGAAATCAGATCTGTCATCTAAAAAAATCAAAACTTACAATGACCTTATTTTTCTTCTCTAAGATCATATTAAATGCTTTTAAACTTTCCCAACTTATTGAAAATTTCATCTTCAATAAGTATGCAAACTATTTTATCAATATTGGTTGGTTGCAGATTAAGAGAGGGATTATAGAGGTATTCTCCAACCTTTTAACATATTCATTCAAAATTGTTTAAGACTCTTTCACTTAAGATTGTATTTAAAGGCGAGATAATAATATTATGAAATATTTTATTGATGTTATTATTAGGGCCTTTATTTTCTTATGTTCATATTTTCTACACTTGCACTGCTAGACCAAAGGGTGTTTAGAGATTTGAAATTTTGAAGGGTATATTTTCTTTTTAAAGGGTTCTAGCTCACTGGAATAGAACTACTTTACAAGCAGGAGGTTGGTGGTTCAATTCCATCATTCCCTATAACATGAATTAGTCAACTATATGTAGTAGTGAAATGACCAAATGACCAAATAAACTACCAAATGACAAAATAAATGACCAAATAAACTATTGAATGACCAAATGACCAAATTAATGACCAGATACATGACCAAATAAACTACCAAATGACCAAATAAACTACCAAATGACCAAATAAATGACTAAATATATGACCAAATCAATGAAAAAAAAAATGACTAAAATAATTTAGTCATAAATTTGGTCATGAGATAAATGACCGGCAATAAACTACCACTGATCACGTGACCAAATTTGGTCATTTATCTACAATTTTTGGTAGTTTATTTGGTCATATATTGTTGTTTTTTGTACTAGTGAACTAAGAAAGGGGATCATGATAGCTCTCTAACTCTAATTGTGTTATACATACTACAAGGTAAAACTCACTAATCTAGAGGCAACCAACACATGTAGGAAATCTAAGCTGTATATAGGAAGGTGTCATCATATATGTCTAACCCTTATGTTTTATCCTAATGATCTCTCTGGGACCCGACACCTAAGTGACCATATACGGTATGAATGACTTCTCACATAGACGAAGTAACTAACTATTCCAAACACACACCTCGGAAGGCGGAAAGCATCATCTCATCATCCATCTTAGCCTATACTAGCACTCAAGAATGGGCGACAAACCTTATCATATTAATTCATTTTAAAACCCCATTAATGTTTTATATTATCACTTGCTAAGATTACTTGCAATAAGAAATCCTAGCAGTGGTGCAGGAACACCTAGGTTAGAAAGCATTTTGGGTTTGTAATTTGTTTATAAGGTTTTTTGTTCATCCACTCTTGTAGTGACCGAGGTCAATTTGGTAAAAAAACATGACCATAGTTGTTTAAGTTGTTTGTTTCTCAATTTAGTGTGTGTTGAGGTATTTTGTAAACCTCTCAAAATATAACCAAGGCTCTAGCAACCGAAGAAGGTGAAAAGGTACTCACATGAAGTGCTCCTTTTACATTGGTGTTCAGGCAGCTCTAGTGTTTGGGTTACACTATGTTCCTCGGTGATGCTACTCAGACCACTCTATGATGTTTCTCAGGTTACACTATGTCGCTCAGTGATTTTGCTCGGTGATGTTGCTCAGGAATGCTTATGGGTGTCCAGTTTGTACTAACGCTCGGTGGTGATGCTCAGTTCATTCTGACCTTCAGTACTGATTCTTGGTAATGTCATCTAATGACCCAAAAATCACATATTTTGCCTTTTATGACTAGAATAGTCAATTATAACAGCTCATTACATTTCCCTTTTGTCTTTAATTGGAATTTACACCTGTTCGAGTGATGTGAAGGTTGCTTAATGATCGCCCATACCTTCTGTATGAGGTTGGTGAAATTTTTTGAAGAACATGGGATATATATTATTGGATGTAGACTTGGTTAAAGAGAGAGTGTAGTTTTTTAGAAGAGATTCAAGAAAGTTAATAAAAGTTGCAAAGTGTGTTTTTAGTCTATCTTTGAGTATCATTGGTTGTTTTAAGTGCAAATAGCTTAGTTTATTTTTGTTTTGTAAGTTGTGAGTTCCTGGCCTGTTTTGGGTAGTAAATATTACATGGCTCCTCGAGGTTCTTGAATCCATGGTGAGAACCATGTGCATGGAAGGAATTTGAGAGGAGCCCTTGTACATACTTTTAAGTTTTGTTTTCATAGGAGAGGTGTTGGACATGAAGGTGGAGTTCTTACCCTAGGCGAGCTTGTTGATAGTCCGGTTAGGGGAGAAAAGTGAGAGAATATGTTTTGAGTGTATTGGCTAGATGAATTGATTTAGACAGGAGAATAAATCTACCTCTGTAGGTTCAGTGAGAAACGGAGGAATAACATGTTGATCGGGATTAGGTCTTGAGAAAAGGGTGAAGATCTCAGTGAATTCCCTGGGTTAGGGTTTAGAATACCCTAGAAGGTCCGAGAAAGGGACCTTAGAGAAGAGTAAGGCTAACTCTCTAGAAGATAGACCCACTCTCCCCATCAGATTGGTATCAGAGTAGAAAGATTTGGGCTTGTGTTGTTTGAGTGTTGTCTTCAAAGGAATCTTTAGATTCACACAAAATGGTGACCAATGTAGAGTTGGAAAAGAATGTAGAAGAGTAGAAAGAGGAGAATAGACTCCTAAAGGAATAGTTGGCCAAAATGGAAACTAAGTTAGAAGAAGTGCATCTTAGGACTACAAAAATCAGTGAACTGATGAGAGAAGTTGATGGAAATAGTAAATCAGTGGCTGAGGAAGATATTATACTAGAGACAGACTTTGTACTTAAAGAAGATCCATTGTTGAGATCTTTGAAGGCACTGAGTGGTAAGTCCTTAGTGTAGACCTTATGGAAAGGGAAAAGAAAAGTTAATAAAAAACTAGTGAGATTGATCTTGATGAAGAGATTGGCATTCCAAACTGGGATCAATCTAATCTTTCTGAAGATAAAATGGAAATTTTGGGTGAGGTATTGACAAAAAGAGCTACTAGCAACTGACCCGAGCACTAGTTCAGCTCATTTCTTAAAAATAAAGTATCTAACAGGTCTTTAGGCTGAATTATTTAAAGAAGAAGAAAGAACTAGAGAGTCCCTCACAGACATACAGATCCATCTCCTACCCGACATGGAGACCATGCAAAAATTTATTTCACATGCCAAGACACTCATACACGACAACAACTTCTCTATTGCTAAAACTATGGTGGAGTTGTCTGGAGAACTTCAAATCGAATTGCATATATTGAAGATACTACAAGAGAATTGGGACAACACTTTGTCTCAAATTATGAAGGTACATAGTGACTTCCTATCTTACTTTGGGATCACTGTGTAAATACAATTTTGGAATTTTGTCAAAAATAAGGGGGAAAAGGATATCATTATATAGTATACATAGTGTTTAGTATATATATTATGGATAAAATATACTTTACAAAATAGTTTTAAAAAATACAAAAACAGAGCAAGTCAGACCCGAGCAAAAGAACAAAGTCAAAAATCGAGCAGTTAGTAAGTGGGAGATTTTGACTTAACAGTTGTAGAAATCAATGATAAAGTGTTTTTGTCACTAATGCTAAAGGGGAAAATTATAGACCTTATGGAAAGACATATTGTCAATTAGTGTAAAAACACTTAAGACATTCTGAGTCACCCGAGTGATAGTATGACCCAAGTGACATTATAACCTGAGTGACAGTATGACCCAAGTAACAGTTATGAGGCCGACATAGTATATAATGAACTATATTTTATTTTGTAATTGCAAGCTGACTTTCAGTGTTATATATTTGCATATGATATATATGCAACATAACTTGTTTTATCAAGTAGGTAGCAAGTTTTGTAAGATGAATATATGCACAGAAGACATGCGAAAATAGATTAACTAAGTGTAGAAGCATTTTGTACAGTAGAGACTTATCTATCACTATCAGGTGATCAATTACATTCAAATTATCATTATCAACAATTATAGTTGCACAGATAAGATCAACAATTGATTCATTCTCACAGGTGGATCAAAAAAATCCTTTAACAATGTGACCTAACAGTCCTTTCTCTAAATGTCTTAATAGAGTTGTACTAGATTTTGTATTGTAATAAATCCTTTAACAAGGTGGACTTAGCAAGTACTTTGTATGCTCCTAATAGGGTAGACCATCAGAAGTGGTCGTTGTAAGCTTTAACTGGCTAAATTTATACTATAGTGCTAAATCTTATGGGTATCATCCCCACCCCACTTTTACATTCTTTGGAATGTTTCTGGGTAACCAAATAATGTGTTATGAGTTATGTGTTCTTTAATTTCAGTTTTATGCATGTTATCATTCATGTTAATTGTGGATTAAGTTTTATTGGTTCTTGATTTACCCCCCCCCCCCCCCTCTTAGTCACTAGGGATACTATATATTTCCAACACTTAAAAGGTGTGCCTCAATTTAGTGGAAAGATGGAACTAGAATCAATCATGGAGTGGATAGAAGGTCTCAAAGATCACTTTGATTGTGATAATATAACCAACGCTCATAAGGTAAGAATAGCTAAGACAATATTGAGAGGAACTACTCTCACTTAGTGGAAATGTTTCCAAGATGAAAGGACTAAAGAAGGAAAGAACCCCATAACCAGTTGGAAAGTTATGGTGGAAAAAATGAAGGAAAATTATCTTCCTGGTGATTATTAAGTTCAGTTACACAAGAAAAGGCAGAATCTGAGACAAAAAGACTTGGAAGTCAAATCCTATACAAAATAATTTCACAAGCTATGCTTAAGGTCACATGTAATGAAATAAGAGAGCCTAAAATTTTCTCTATATCTGAATGATATCAAGTGGAGTATCCAAGAGGAAATTAGTCTCTTAAGCCCTAAGATAGTATACCAATCCTATCATCTAGCCCTCAAGGTAGAGGAGAAGTTCAAAAAGAAGAAAGATTAAACCAGTGGAGGAAGAGGAAGAGATAGTAGAGGTCACAGAGGAGGATATGGAGGAAGGAATTTTGAAGCTAAGAATTAGAGTGAGTCCAAACTCACTGAGAATCAAGGAGAATCTAGTAATACAAGAGGTGGTTACAACTGAGGAAGAGGTTCAAGTAGGTCAGTTCAAGAGGAAGAACCAATAACTAGGGAAGAGGATCTTATTTCTCTTAAATGAAGTGTTACAACTGTCAAAAACTTGGGCATCCATCATATAGGTGTCTTGAGAAGAGTTCTACATCACAAGGAGGAGAGAAGAGATTCCACTATGTGCTAGAAGAGTCTTCAAGTAGCAAGACAATAGAAGTTGTACTAGATTCTGAGATAGGAGAGAATTTGATGATTCATAGAAAACTCCTCAAAGAACCCATCAAAGAAGAGCCAAGCCAAAGAAGGTCTCTATTTGGAGTCAAATGCAAGGTACTCGGTAAGTTTTGTAAAGTTATCATAGATTCAGGTTCTACTAATAACATAGTTTCTTTATAAGCTATTGAAAAACTAAAGTTAAAAAGAATTCCTCATACTAATCCTTATAGGGTTACTTGGTTGAATAAAGATCAACATGTATTAGTTAATGAACAATCTTGGGTAGAATTTTCTATAGGGAGATATAAGGACCAAGTGTTATGTGACATCTTGCCCATGATTTCTTATCATCTATTATTGGGTAGACCTTGGCAATTTGACTGAGATGCAATGCATGATGGATTTAAGAACTCCTATTCCTTTAAGAATTATGGTGTGACTTTCAAGATACAGTCAATCATGGAAGAAGGTGGAGAGAAGAAAGGGGATCTAAACCTACTGTTTGTTAGTGAGGAATTCGTAAAGACACTAGAAGAAGAAGATGGAGTTAAGAACTCCATCTTCCTTTAAGAATTAAGAACTCCTATTCCTTTAAGAATTATGGTGTGACTTTCAAGATACAGTCAATCATGGAAGAAGGTGGAGAAAAGAAAGGGGATCTAAACCTACTGTTTGTTAGTGAGGAATTTGTAAAGACACTAGAAGAAGAAGATGGAGTGGGATTTTATTTGGTTTTGAAATCGAAGAATGAAGAGGGAAATAAGAAGGAAGAGTTACCTTTAGAAATCCAAAGGGTTTTAGCTCAATACCAGACCATAGTTAGTGATGGTCAACCAACTACCCTACCACATGACAGGACTATTAGTCATCAGATTGACTTCATCCAAGGAGCCTCACTTCCAAAAAAAGCTACTTATAAACTGACCCCACAACATATTTCAGAGATTGCTAACCAAATCCAAGCACTAATTGACCAAGGGTTGATTAGAAAGAGCATAAGCCCATGTGTTTTTCATACAGTCTTAACCCCAAATAAGGATGCTACTTGGAGGTTGTGTACCGATTCTAGGGTCGTAAATAGGATCACTATTCGGTATAGGTTCCCCATACTGAGGATAGAAGATTTGATGGATTGTCTCGGTGGAGCTAGGTATTACTTCAAAATAGATCTTAAAAGTGTGTATCATCATATACGAATCAAAGGTGGAGATGACTGGAAGACTACTTTTAAGACTACTGAAGGAGTTTATGAATTGATGGTTATGCCTTTTGGGTTGTCAAATTCCCTAAGGACATTTATGAGATTAATGAATGAGGTTCTGAAGGAATTCATTGGAAAATGGGTTATAGTGTACTTAGATGATATCCTAGTGTTTAGAAGAAAAAAAGAGGATCATCTTAGACATCTGTAAATGGTAATGCAAAGATTGCATGAGGAGAAGTTGACAATCAACTTGGAAAAGAGTGAGTTCATGAAACAAGAGCTGGTATACTTGGGTTTTGTTATCTCAGAGGGTAATTTGAAAATGGATACAAGAAAGGTGGAAGGAATCTTGAATTGGCCTACACCAAATTCAGCTACAGAAGTAAGAATCTTCCATAGATTAGCATAGTTCTACTAGACGTTTATCAGACAGTTTAGTGAAATTAGCGCACCTAGTTTAGATACCATAAAAGGTGGTATGAAAGCCAAGTTCCAATGGAATGAACATGATGATAAGGGATTTGAATATTGCAATAAAAGAATAGAAAATCAATTGATATTGACACTTCATAGTTTTGACAAGTTATTTACTATGGAGTGTGATGCCAATAATATTGTTGTCAGTGCAGTTTTGAGTCAAGAAGGAAAGCCAGTAGCTTTTCAAAGTAAAAAAATTAGTGGTACAATGATGAATTATTCCTCATACGATCTAGAATTATATGCATTAGTGCAAGCACTAAGGAAATGGAGACATTACCTCCTTCCCAAAGAATTTGTAGTCTTTACCGACAACCATTCTTTAAGTTTTCTAAATTCACAGGATAAACTATGCCATAAACATTTGAAATGGGTGGAGTATATACAAGCCTACACCTTCACCATAAAGAACAAGAAAGGAGTATAGAATGAGGTAGTAGATGCATTGAGTAGAAGGTTTCTCATAGTACAAGAATTTTAGTTAAGAAGCATTGGCATAGAAAGCTTCAAGGATCTGTATCTAGTAGATGAAGACTTTTTAGTAGCATACAAGGTATGTCAAGATTTTCAAAATCACTTTCATAGTGAGTACTTTGAGTATACTCTTCAAGAAGGTATTTTGTTTAAAGGAGTACAACTTTGTGTATCGAGAGGTTCAATGATGGGGAAATTAGTATAAGATAACAATAATAGTTCATTAAGTGGACATTTTGGGTTGAATAAAACTCTAGAGCTAGTATAGAGGTACTACTATTGGCCAAAAATGAGTAGGGATGTCCAGAGATATGTAGATACTTGTATAGTTTGTCAAAAGGAAAAAGGGATTTCTTCCAATGCAAGATTGTATCAGCCCCTTCCAATCCCAAATAGACCCTAGGAATGGCTCAGTATGGATTTTGTAGTTGGACTTCCAAAGACCATGCAGGGAATGGACAACATATTTATGATTGTGGAAAGATTTAGAAAGATGGCTCACTTTATGCCATGTAAGACCACACATGATGCATGTTACATAGAAAATATATTCTTCAGAGAAGAAGTAAGGATACATGGATTACCTTTGAGTATTTTATCAGACTGAGACTCTAAGTTTATGAGTCATTTTTTGAAAACCTTGTGGCAGAAGATTGGTACAAATCTTTCCTTTAGCTCGACATATCATCCATAGACCGATGGTCAGACTGAAGTGGTGAATTGAAGTTTAGGAAATATTTTGAGATACCTTGCCAAATAATATGGACAATCATGGGATCAGTTACTTTCTCAAGAAAAATTTTCCTATAATGATATAGTCAACAGGTCCATTGGAAAGAGCCCTTTTCAAATAGTATATGGGATTCATACTAGGGGTATATGTGAGCTCAAAGATCTTGGAGGTAGTGCATAAAAGAGTGTTTATACTGAATATTTTTCTCAATCCATGAAAGAATTCCATGATACAGTGAAGAAATCATTAGTGGAGAGTACAAATCACACCAAGCAGAAGGTAGATGCCAAGAAAATAGATGTTTAGTTTCAAGTTGGAGATTGGGTCATGGTGCACCTAAACAAATCAAGGCTAAAAAATGGTGTTTCGAGTAAGCTTTAGATGAGGAAGATAGGCCCTTGTACAATATTGGAAAAGTATGGGTCTAATGTTTATAAAGTTGATCTTCTTGCAGACATAGGATTATCTCTAGTCTACAGACATAGGATTATCTCTAGTTTTCAATGTGGCAGATTTGGTGTCGTATAAAGGACCCATTCCAGAAGGAGGTCATGATCTAGCAATAGATATATAGGATCTCAAAGCATTAAAACTTCCACTTGCACTGAAACCAAAGGCCGAGAATATTCTAAATTCAATAGTTGCTAAGTAGACTAGACAACAAACCTACATGTAACATCTAGTCAAATGGAAAAGACAAGCTGATAAGGAGGCTACATGGGTGCTAGAGACCAACTTAAAGAAGTTAGGCATTAATCATGACTTGATCCAATCACCTGGAAGTTAATTTCTCTCTTTTGATGGAGTATGGTGTAGGAGCACCTAGGTTAGAAATCATTTTGGGTTTGTAAGTTGTTTGTAAGGTGTTTTGCTCATCCACTCTTGTAAAGACCGAGGTCAATTTGGTGAACAAATACCATAGTTGTTTAAGTTGTTTGTTTCTTAGTTTAGTGTGTGTTGAGGTAGTTTTTGAACCTCTAAAAATCCAACCAAGGCTCTAGAAACCCAAGAAGGTGAAAAGGAACTTAGATGAAGTGCTCAGTTTACACTAGTGTTCAGGCAATTTTGGTGTTTGGGTTACACAAACAGAGCATGGACATCAGAATCTTTGTTTTCACCATCAAGAATTCTTCACCAAAGCTTCCCATTTATTTTGGGACTTCTACACACATGTGTACACCTCTCCACAAGTTGTGATTGAAGGAATCAATGCTTTCAATCCCTCCTAACACTTCTACAACTCTCCTTGATCCCTAGCCATCCAACTCTAGCTCGCCTAGGGTATCATTGTAAAAATAGATTTCTTGCCTTCCAGGGCCCCTCCTTCACTATAAAATATGTACAATGAGTCATCTTTCTAATTCCAAAGGCTCGCAAAGATTCTACAATGGAAAGACAAGTTATGACCCCATTTTGAGAAACTGGCTGGTTTAGACTAGTGCTAGTGTAGAATAGAAAACTTTTTACATAAACAAGGAAATATGCACAAAAACAAAAACTAATCACACACAGAATCAAGAATTTACACCCTCTAACTCATGCACCTGTAAGGGATAAAATTATGACAATGGAATAAGAGTGTTTTGATACTCAAATCATTTATTACCTTACATTTAATGTTTACAGTGGAGAGATAAATAAGATATTCCCTTTTATTCTGAAATGCACAAAGGAAGGATCCAAATTGATCAAACCAAAAAGTACCAATGCATAAATGAATCAATCTATTGGAAATAAGAATAAAGAAGGAGATCATCCTAGGTTTCCTTCTTAAAATGTGTGTGAATGAATGTAAATGTGTGATAGATTTAGAATGATTAAGGATTTGAACTTAAATGGATAGGGGAAATGCACTAACCTTGAAATATTGTAGATCAAAGAATGTTGTATTCTAAAGCCTGTGTTGAGTTTCTAGAAAATCTGAGACCAGATTTGGTGTAGAAATGTAGAGACGGACAAAACCCAGAAATCTTTTTCCATTTCGATAAAGTTCTGATTTGCCCCCTCAAGTCAATGTCACCATTTTCCAAACTTTCTGATTGTGCCCTATGTCACAATCGACCTAAAACATCTCAGACTGGAATTCTTCTTTCGGATCCCAAAATATTTTTGAAAAGGGTATCTGAATCTCCATCCTAATCTGCTGTTCCGAACTTGTACCTGCAAGAAAAATGGTTTTTTTGTTGGGGGGGAGGAGTTTTCCTTAGTCAAACCCCAATTTAGGAATTAACCTTGAAATCAATAATTGAAATAAAGAATTCTTGCAAGTAGTAGAAGTAAATTTAATAATGAAGCTATGATATTCAATAGATATGCAATTGTATTTAGAATGTAAGAAAGTATATAAATATGAAAGCTTGGACTCAATTAGAAACCATAAACCTCCATGATTGTATGCTTGGAATCCACCTAGAAGGGAGAATGAGTGAGTCTTGAGGATGCACAAAGGATCTTGAAAGAAGATCACTCCACCATGATGGATAGATCTAGGTTTTGAATGATGAATCTTGAATGCTTGAACCAAATCCCTTCAAAGGCTTGAAAGCTTGAATTCATGATCTTCAATGGAGAACTTGAATGCTTAGGGGGAAGTCTTGAATACTTTGAAAGCTTGAGAACATGTAGAACATTGGATGGTTGAATTATTCCTTTAGAGATCAATTAGGATTGCTTCTTGTGTCTTCACTTAGAGAGACTTTGTGCTTAACTTGACTTAGAGAAAATAAGAGGATAAAACTTCCTTTTATATGAAACTAGGGCACAATCTTCTAGAGAGGCTGACATAGGAGAATTAAATTCCAATTAAACCCATGCCCCTAGAAGAGGACCTATATTAAATATAATTTAATATTTTCCACTTTGGAACCAAAAACAGCCGACCTGGAAGAGGGGAATGAATTTTTTATGACCTCTAGTAGCCGACAGACTTCCAAATTTGAAAGGGGGACCTAGGTCAAGGTCGAGGTCATCCTTGACCTAGGTCAAGGTTTAGGTCATCCTTGACCTATTTAAAGGTGGAGGTCTTCCTTGACCTAGGTCAAGGTTGAGGTTGACCTTGACCCAGGGGGTCAGGACCCCTGGAAAATATGTCAGATGGGGTGGGAGGTGTCTAGAGAGGCCCAATCAGGGTCCTAAACAAACAGAGAAGTAAGAGAGGATGAAGAAATAAGGGGATAGTATGATGGTGGTAAAAAAAATCCCCTAAGGAGGGCTAAACATTCTTAACATGGAAGTGCTTCCATTTTAAGATGATACAGCACCAAAGAAAATGCAGAGTTCAATCCATTAAACACAAAAATGTAAATAAATTGCTCAACTATAACTGGTTTCTCAGTAACACAGTCTATATAGATAAATTGAAAATACACCAACCTCATAAAAATGTCGAGCGAGGCCTTATATATTTTACGATGACCCTATCTTGATAGTTTCAGATAGTTAGAAACCCAAATTCTTGAAAGGACATCATTGCAAGAAATGTTGTCAATGACAACATTGACAACTTCTACAACTTTTGGGATTCTTTCTTACAACTTGGTCCATCAACTCAAGAACTTAAAAAATTGTATATCTAGGCTAATTAAGCCTCAAATAGGTCTCCTAAACACTTCCTTGTCCAATTTGACCCCTAAATCCATAATTACCACTTTTCCCATAACATTGGCAACATGTAACAAATTGACAAATTTGGACATTACTTGCAAGGAAAGTAGCTAAGGACCTAATAATACCTCCGAATCTAACTTGACACATCCTAGGACCCATCTAGTCCCATTATTCCACTAGTGGTGTGGCTAAGGCCACTACAAGCCAAAAACACATTAGAATCTCTGGGTTACCATTTAGCCCTACCTAGGTGCTCCTGCACCATACTCCCCCACAAAGGAAAGTCATATCACTCTTATGGAAAAAATGTCTTTAGAGATTCCCACCTTCTTGAATTCTATAGCTACAATCCATGAGGCTTTTTATTCAATCCTATTCTTCCACTTGATGAGGTGCTCCATGTACACCTTGTGCCTTGTAGTCTTCTAGACTTGTGAATCCATAACCTTGTCTGCTTCTAGCTATGGCTTGGGAGTTAATGTATTAGATTCAACATCACTACTAACTCCTGGATGGTTTTGACCTATCTCAACTATTGGCCCTTTGAATTTGATCAAGTCTTGTACATTGAAAATAGGAGATATGCTCAAATCTGAGGGTAAGTCTATTTTGTATGCATTAGCCCCATATTTGGCTATGTTGCAAGGTCCCACCCTCTTTATTTAAATTTTAGAAGGAATACCTTTCTGTAATATAGATTTTTTCAAATGAACCATGACATAATCACCCACCTCAAACTGAATATCTCTCCTCTTTTCATCCACTTTGGCCTTCAACTTTTGTGTACTGTCTTGTATGTTCTTCTTAACTTGATCTTGGATCTCCTTCATGGTTTGAGAAAATTCCTCAGCATGAACACTCATGTACTCCATCCCTCCAAGATCCCTAAGCTCACACACACCCCTTGGGTGCATCCCATAAACCACTTCAAATGGGCTTCTCCTTGTTGTTCTATTCTTGCTATCATTGTATGCATACTCTACTTGGGAAATGACCACATCCCATGTCTGTCCATACTCTTTAGTTAGGAACCTCAATAGGTTACCCAACACTCTATTGAACACCTCATTTTGGCCATCTATCTTAGGATGGTAGGCTGAACCAAAAGAGAGATTAGTACCCAATCTATTCCCCAATGTTTCCCAGATTTGGCTCGTGAATTTTGCATCCCTATCTGATACAATACTTAGGGGAAAACCATGGATTCTCACATTCTCCTTAAAGAACAAATATGCTATATGGCTAGCATCATGAGTAGTCTTGTAGGGTATGAAATGACACATTTTACTAAATATATCAACCACCACATGATAGATCTTGGATAACCTTGTTTTATCTTGGGTAGACCCACTATGAATTCCTTTCCAACACATTCCCATGGCCTATTTGGGACTGGTAAAGGTTGGTATAAACCTGCATTACTCATGCCTTAGCTTTCATGCACACTACACATTTCTCAACATATCTAGTCACATCCCTTATCAACTTTGGCCAATGTTAAAACCTTTGTACTAGTTCCAAGGTTTTATTCATACCAAAATGACCACTCAAGCTCCCATTATGTTTCTCTTATATGAGGTTCTCTCTCATTGAACCCCTTTGCACACACAACTGATTACCCTTACATAATAGTCCATTTTGCAAAGTAAAATCAGAAAATTTTATATGGAAATGATTCTAAAATCAGTGCACACCTTGTAGGCTTCACCAAAGTCTTCATCTTCCTTGTAGAGATCTCTAAAACTTTCTATGCGAATGCTATTCAACCAAAATTCCTAAACTATCAACAATCTTCTACTTAGTGCATCTGCAACCTTGTTTAATTTCCTCTTATTGTGCTCTATTGTAAATGTGAATGTTCTATACATGCCATCCATTTTAGGTGCTTATTTCTTAGTTTCTCCTGAGTTTTGATATAACTAAGGTCGTGATTTTTAGTAAACACAACAAATTCCTTGGGTAATAGGTAATGCCTCCACTTCCTAAGGGACTGAACTAACGCATACAATTCCACATCATAAGAAGAGTATTTCTTCTTGTCTTCATAAAATTTTTCAATAAAGAAGGCTATTGGCCTACCTTCTTGGCACAACACACCCCCTACTACCATCCCACTTGCATCGCACTCAATTGTAAACAAAATTTCAAAATTAGGAAACTTTACGATAGGTTGTGTGGCTACTTGCTTCTTCAACATTTCAAAGGCTTTCTCTGCTTCTAAGGTCCACTTAAACTTTGTTTTTAGCCCACCCTTGATGGTATCCAACAAAGGTACACAAATACCACTAAAATTCCTAATAAATTTCCTATAAAACTGGGCTAACCCATGGAAACTTCTTACCTTAGTTGTTGTGGTAGTTGGTGGCCAGTTTAGGATATTTACAACTTTGTCTTGATCCATCTTCAAGGATCCCTTGGACACTACAAAGCTCAAGTATACAAGTTCTTGCTTTAATAACTCACATTATTTTAGGATTGATAGCCAGCTTCTCTTCATGTAACCTCTATAATACAATCTCTACATGCTTGATATGCTCGTCTCTTGTTTTTCCAAATATCAGTATATCATCAACATATACAACTACAAACCTCCCTGTGTAGTCCTTCGACACTTCATTCATGAGCCTCATGAAAATGCTCAGATCATTGGTGAGACCAAATGGCATCACAAGCCACTCATACAACCCATATGTGGTCTTGAATAACATTTTCCATTCACCTCCCTCTTTCACCCTTATTTGGTGATAGCCACTTTTCAAATCAAGCTTAGTGAAGTACATTTCCCCTCCAATACAATCCATAAGATCCTCAATCCTAGGTATGGGGAACCTATACCTTATTGTTATTTTGTTTATGGCCCTTGAGTCTCTGCAAAGTCTCCATTTTCCTCCCTTCTTGGATGCCAACACAATCGAGACTACACATGGGATTATACTCTTCTTGATCAAGCCTTCATCCAAGAGTTCTTGTACTTGCCATGCCACTTCCAAATTATGATCAGGGGTAAGCTTATAAGCTTCCTTATTAGGAAAATATGCACAGGGACAAAGTCTATCTAATGGCTTATCACTCTTTTAGGAGGTAAGGTTTTAGGAGTTCGATCACTTACTATATCTTTGTACTTCACAAGCAATTCTTGAATCTCTAATGGTAAGGGTTCCTTGACAAGATTCTCTTCTTCCTTGGGCTTTAGAAAAATAACATATCCCTCATTATCTTCATCCTTAAGATCTTTCACAAACTCATTTCCACTACACAAAAAAATACTAGGAGTCTTGGGTTGTGGCTCATCCTCTTCCAATAGAGACTGAATCTTGAAAGTTCTGCCTCCTTTCTTGAATGTTATGGAATTTTCTTTCCCATCATACACTGCTCCATTGTCATAATTCCAAGGCCTTCCTAACAGAAGGTGGAAAGCATCCATTGGTAAGATTTCACAAATCAACTTCTCCTTATATCCTACTATAGAAAACTCAACCCATGTTTTTTCATTCACCAATACACTTTGGCCTTTATTTATCCATGTCACCTTGTATGGATTTACATGGGGTACTTTGGTTAGCTTGAGTTTGTCCATTGCCTCCTTTGAAATGATGTTATCTATGGAACCAAAATCCACAATCACCTTACAAACTTTTCCAAGGATCTTGAATCTCATCCTAAACAAAGCCCTCCTATCTTTGGTTTCATCTTTGACTTGTTGCCTTATCAATACCCTCCTAAACATTAGGTTTTCTCCCATCTTCGAGTATAGATGACCAATCTCAAGTGATTTAACACTTGAAGTGCCGTCATGAGTATAGGTCACTCTTTTGTCATGGTTTGATGTATTAGGTTTCTCAGGGCATCTATATGTCAGGTGGACCAATTGACTACAAATGTAACACTTCATACTTGTAAAGTATGAGTTACTTCTACATAACCCTCTTTCTCTGCTAGGGCCTCCTTGATTACCCCTTATAGACACCTAAAAATGGTTCATTATCTATGCCCCATTTTTAACATGTCTTCTATATTGTGTGGTTGATCTTTATCATTCATTAATATTGTGTCACTCTTCCATGTCATCAATTACTAACATTTCTACTCTCTTTATCAAATCAATCATTTTCCTAATCAATTCTGATCAACCCTAAACCGATCCTATTTGATCCTAAACAGATCCTATTTAATCCTAAACCATTCCAAACCTTCCTAAATGATTTCAAACCCATTCTATTCTATTCCTAATCACTTTGAGAATTTCTTGGACTCATTCCAACCATTTTGGGGCATTGTCCAAGATCACCGATGCCTAATTAACCCAATTTCAAACCAATCAATCAAACCCTATTTCAATTCGATCAATCTTATCATCATTTCAAGAGAATTGTCCAAGAATTGTCCAAGATTGAGGATTCTCATCCCTATTAAGGTGCTTCACAAATATTTGCAATATCTCCTCATTTGATCTCCAGAATATCGTGCTTCCTAACATGCTACCAACCAAATTATGCATTTATGCATTGATTTTGTGCAATCTCACCAAATTGTCTCTCATTTTCTATAAAATGGGATGCATTCCTCTCATTCAAGGGGAACCACAAGATTTTTTAGAACCTCAAGAATCGTTGAAATCTTCTGGTACTCTCATTGGTAAACTTGGCTTCTTGTGCAAAGTGTGTGTGCAAAGAAAAACATCAATCCCAATATGGAGAAGAAAGAAGGACATTTGAGCATCATTTGAAGGGAGTTCTTATGTCTTTGTTGTAGGTTATTTGAATTCCTCTTTCAATGGTTCTAATGTTAGATTAGTTAAGGTAGCATATTGTTTAGGGTTTGTGGTTACCTAAATATGCTTTCTAGTCCCTTTTCTAGTCTTATATTTGGTGAAACCAAGATGAACATGCTTAAATAATGAATGTTTTTGTGTTTTTGTGTCTTTTTCAGGTTCTGGAAGAGAGCTGCGCAGGTGGTTATTGAAGCTGCGTAGGTGGTCACTGTTCCTGCGTAGGTGGTCATTGTTTCTGTGCAGGTGGTTAAGTCATGCGTATGTGGGACCCAGACCTATGCACTTGGAGCCTAGAGCTGTATAGATGGCTGCTTATCTATGCAATTGGTCATATGGGATGCTCTTTTAGGGTTTAGGATCAATTTTTGCATGTTTAGGAAGCCATTTTGCATTTTAGGCTTTCTCCTCTACTTTTTCTCTGTTTAAAAGCTAAAATGAATCCTAAACTATTCAAATGAACCGTAAATTTGGTTAATGAACCCTAATATGGTAAATGAACCTCACACTTTGATTTTCAAGGCCTAAAGTGAATATTTACATTTGTATTTGGGCTCTTAAAATGGATCTCATCTAGCCTAGGGTTTCATACTATCAAGCTTTTTCAAATTTCAAGAAAACTTGCAATCTAGCCTAACTAGGGGTGGAAATGGACAATTTCATGCAAGATCAAGTTTTTTAAGTTTTTAAGGGGCCTAAAATTAACATGCATATCTGATTTGGGTACTTAAAATGAACTCTAAACTAGTTTAGGATAAAATGTAGATTTTGCCCTTAAGGTGTTCCTAAACTACTTTGATGCACATACAAACTAGTTAGGGTTTCAAGTTCACTTCAATATTTTCAAATAAACTTAAATGGAATAAAAAATGAACCCTAGCTATGTTTCTAATGATGTTGTATTCTTAGATGTTAAAAAAACCTCTATTTTGGCATGTTTTTAGTCCTTTTTAGGTCTCTAATCAGTAGCTGTGCACTTGGTTGTAGGTGTTGCATAGGTCATAAAAAGATGCACAGGTGGTAGCCTATTCCTACACAAGTGATGCCTTGGTTTTGTGTAGGTGGTAGCATGTTCCTATGCAGGTGGTAAATCTAGTGTTTTTTAAGCAAGTTTTTGGATTTATGCATTCCTATACTTGTTTCTGCACTTAGACTACTAGATTTTGGTGTTACTGATGATTTGTGTAGCATGTTGGAAATCATGGGATGAAGATTGAATCCTAAAAAACTACTAACGGTTTCAATGCAGGATGTTTGTAGAAGACCTTGTGTTTTCCCAAACTCTTGTGCTTGCTTTTTTGTAGTTAGAAAACACTTCATTTTGGTGCTTGAAAAGAACCTTTTGCTTTCATGTGTCTAATGTGTTTTCTATATTGTAAAACCCTAAGAATCGTATCCTCTCCCCTTGCCTTCATGGATCCTTGGTGTAATAGAAACTCATATCATTCTTATAGAGTAGCTACCTCCTAAGTACTTTAGTAGAGCCAGTGAGAGTGGATGCCCAACCGGTAATAGGCTACAGCCAAGCCCATCCAAACTGGGATACAAAAAATGCCATTGTGATTAATCTCACAATGGATGGGTGTTGAATGAATTATACCGGGAATAATATCTCCCTTAGTACCCTTGTGGTGCATTAAAACCTATGGAATGTAACTTTTATAGACTAGGAGGCCTCCATAATGGAGCTAATATGCCGCACATATAACCACCCGAACGGATGCCCTTATTAAACACCATGTTATAGTATCCAAAAACCTTTTATTTGTTGGCACGGAAGGTCGGAGACCAACTAAGATGCCCCACACTTTCACGGCTATTAGTCGAGACAACAATCCCTTGGGAAGTTATTACCCTTGGGAGTTGAAGCTTCGAGTACCTGAGAAGTGAGTGCACATGTAAGGAGGAGCCCATGCCTCCAAGCTTCTAGGTTGTCCACTATTAGTAAGTGCAACTGAACTTTGCTCAAGTGGGGATTCAACAGATATTTTCCTTTCCCCTTAGGTTGTGATGTGTTTGTTTCAATTTTACAACAACCATTCTTCACAACGTGTCTTGTATGGGTGTTTCAAAATTTTAAAGAACAATTTCAAAAACATTCCAAACATTCTATTCTATTCTCATGCCAAACATTTCAAAAACATTCCCAAACATTCTTAAACACTTTGATTCTTCCCAAAACATCTTGTTTCAAAACCTTGTGAACATATGGAGACCAAAAATATTTATCTTTGAGCCTTGTGATTTCCTTCATTCTTGCATATTCATAGCATAATACCTCTTGCATACATTGCATTATTATCCTTGCATTTTCAATCTTAATCCTCTTGCATTAAGATTGCATCATAACAACATATTTCCTTGTAAAAATCCTCATAATTCAAACAAGTTCCAAATCAACCCTTTCCACCTGACTGTGGCATAATTCAAATGGGGCCACCACCAAATTATGAACCAATATTCATTCCAATACAACCAAGTGATCTTTGAACTATTTAAAAACCTCTTGTTCCAATCATGCAAACAAGACAATCAATACCAAGATCACAAACAACAACATTGCTTGAGGAACCTTTTGTGTCCTCCAATTCACCACCAATGTCTTATCAAACAAGAAAAATTCAAATGTGACTTCTTTTGAACATCAACCAAGCATAATCAATAATAAATCCTTTTTTGAACATGTTCATTCCAAAAATTCTTTCCAACATGTAAATAATGATGAGGTATCACAAACAAGACCCATCAAGCAGTGCAAGTTCAAATCCAAACTTTTAAAGATTTTTTTTTTAAAATTGGATCAAACAAAAAATTTACCTGTCTAGCAATGTCTCACCCCAAAAGAATCACATGGATGACATACCTATTTCCCCTCAATACATTGACCTTCAAGAAACATCCATGTTTCCCTCCACCCCTTCATCCCTACATTCCTCCCAAGAGAAATTTCCTCCTTCCCCATCAAGTGATTCTTCCAACAATGCAACCTTCCAATGGCTATCCACAAAAGACATCCAAGCTAGTCCTATGCATAGCCCAAGTTCCTTTAAACGAATTCCACCATGTCCTACAATTTCAATCAAGCATATTCATGAGATCCCTATTAGAATTCCATCTTCCTCATATCAAAATTTTGACCCCTTTCAAGAACCCCCCTTGCATATCCAAAGTCATATCCCATGTCAAGAGGACTATAAAAAGAGTGAAGAAACATGTCTAAAAACATATCAAGATCAAGATCCCTTCAATGAACAATTATATCCTATTGTTTACCAATACCCCATTTCCCTTGAGCCTCATGATGATCCCACTATCCTTATCCCCCCTATCCAAAATGATCCTTTTCCACTTCAAGAGAAAAATATCCTTCCCAGTCCCATTGACCTGCCACTTCCCAAGCAACATCATGATCTCCCTTCCATATCTTCCCAAGATCCCTTTCCAAGGAAAGATCAAGGTTTCCCTTCACCTTCATGTTCTCCTCAAGATCCCATCATCCCTTTGGATCCTCCAATAAATCCCATCATCCCTTAAGATCCCCCACAAGTTCATATCCTACCAGATGATCCTGTCACTTCTCATACTCCATCGCAAGATCCTATTGTTCCTTGTACATCTATGCAAGTTTTTCATGAACCCCTTACACTTAAAATGGGTTCCCCTAGTTCTATTGAGTCTAGTCCACCTCATGGTCCTATAAGTCCTTTGATATCATTCACACCTCATAATAATGGACTCGCATCTTGTAGCAAGTATCCTACTGATCAAAGAAACCTCTATAATATAGTCTCTAGATTACATGTATCCTCTGTAATACAGTCTCTACATGCTTATCTTCATGTAACCTCTGTAATATAGTCTCTACATGCTTGATATACCTATCTCTTGTTTTTCTAAATATCAGTATATCATCAAGATATACAACTACAAACTTCCCTCTGTAGTCCTTCAGCACTTCATTCATGAGCCTCGTGAATGTGCTTGGAGCATTGGTGAGACAAAATGGCAACACAAGCCACTCATACAACCCATATGTGGTCTTGAATAATATTTTCCATTCATCTCCCTCTTTCACCCTGATTATGAGATAGCCACTTTTCAAATAAAGCTTAGTGAAGTACATTTCCCCTCCAAGACAATCCATAAGTTCCTCAATCCTAGGTATGGGGAACCTATACCTTATTTTTATTCTATTTATGGCCCTTGAGTCTCTGCAAAGTCTCCATTTTCTTCCCTTCTTGGATGCCAACACAACTGGGACTACACATGGGCTTATACTCTTCTTGATCAAGCCTTCATCCAAGAGTTCATGTACTTTCTATGCCACTTCCAAATTATGATCAGGGGTAAGATTATAAGCCGCCTTATTAGGAAAAGATGCACAAGGACAAAGTCTATCTGATGGCTTATCACTCTTCTAGGAGGTAAGGTTGCAGGAGTTCCATCACTTACTATATCTTTGTTATTCACAAGAAATTCTTGAATCTCTAATGGTAAGGGTTTCTTGACAAGCTACTCTTCTTCCTTGGGCTTTAGAACAATAGAATATCCCTCATTATCTTCATCTTTAAGATCTTTCACAGACTCATTTCCACTACACAAAAAAAAACTAGGAGTCTTGGGTTGTGGCTCATCCTCTTCCAACAAAGACTCAATCTTGAAAGTTATGCCTCCTTTCTTGAACGTTATGGAATTCTCTTTCCCATGATATACTGCTCCATTGTCATAATTCCAAGGCCTTCCTAACAAAAAATGGAAAGCATCCATTGGTAATATTTCACAAATCAACTTGTTCTTATATCATACTATAGAAAACCTAACCCATGTTTTTTCATTCACGAATACACTTTGGCCTTTATTTAGCCATTTCACCTTGTATGGATTTACATGGGGTGCTTTGGTTAGCTTGAGTTTGTCCATTGCCTCCTCTAAAATGATGTTATCTATGGAACCAGAATCCACAATCACCTTACAAACTTTGCCAAGGATCTTGAATCTCATCCTAAACAAAGCCCTCCTATCTTTGAGTTCATCTTTGACTTGTTGCCTTATCAACACCCTTGTAAACATTAGGTTTTCTCCCATCTCTGAGTCATGATGATCAATCTCAAGTGCTTTGACACTTGAAGTGTCCTCATTAGCATAGGTCACTATTTTGTCATGGTTTGATTTATTAGGTTTCTCAGGGCATCTATATGTCAAGTGGACCAATTGACCACAAATGTAACACTTGATACTTGCAAAGTATGAGTTACTTCTACCTAACCCTCTTCCTCTGCTAGGGCCTCCTTGATTACCCCTTGTAGACACATAAAAATGGTTCATTGCCTATGCCCCCTTTTTAACATGTCTTCTATATTGTGTGTTTGATATTTATCATTCACTAATATTGTGGCATTCTTCCATGTCATCAATTACTAACATTTCTACTCTCTTTATCAAATTGATCATTTTCCTAATCAATTTTGATCAACGCTAAACCGATCCTATTCGATCCTAAACTGATTCTATTCGATCCTAAACCATTCCAAACCTTCCTAAATCATTTTAAACCGATTCTATTCTATTCCTAATCACTTTCATAATTGTTTGGACTCATTCTGACCATTCTGGGGCATTGTCCAAGATCACTGATGCCTAATTAACCCAATTTCAAACCAATCGATCAAGCCCTATTTCAATTTGATCAATCTTGTCATCATTTTTGGAGCATTTTCCAAGATCATCGATGCTTTGTATCCCCTTAATTAGCCATTTGATAATATTTTCAAAGATCATTGGTGTTATCGCTATCAATCTATTAATATCAATTCAATAGTGTTGTTCATGATTGTCAATACTATTTATGATTATCATTTTGGGAACATTGTCAAAGATCATCGATGTTTCCCCATTTCAATTTCAATCTTACAATGCCATCAAAGTTCATTGGCTCTTTTCAATTATTTCCAATCATCATTATGCGGGTGCATTGTCAAATCTCATCGACGCCTTGTGATTTCCTAAACTATTATGGAACCCTCAGAATTGATCCCAAACCTTATCAATATCATCAAAATCATTTTAATTCGACATCAACATCTTCAATTCGACCTATAATCAACTAATTTCTCCTTGGGATGAATAACCCATAATTTATCCTAAATCCTAATTGAATAAATAAATAAACTTTATTTATTCCCTTTTTCCTAAGTCTCCAACAACTAATTAATTTTTATTAATTAATTCACTAATTACAATTTATGAGATTTTCATATTTTCATAAATCTAACTATGGATTTTGAGGAATATTTGAAGATATTGAATTGTTAATTTGATCAATGATTCCTAATCCTACCTAAATATCATATCCCTTAATTGACAATTCTCATCCCTATTAAGGTGGTTCACAAATATTTACAATATCTCCTCATTTGATCTCCCCCATATCGTGCTTCCTAACATCCGACCAACCAAAATCTGCATTGATGCATTGATTTTGTGCAATCTCACCAAATTGTCTCTCATTTTCTATAAAATGAGATGCATTCCTCTCATTCAAGGGGAACTACAAGATTTTTGAGAACCTCAAGAATTGTTGAAATCTTCTAGTACTCTCATTAGCAAACTTGGCTTCTTGTGCAAAGTGTGTGTGCAAAGAGCAACATCAATGCTATTATGGAGAAGAAAGAAGGACATTTGAGCATCATTTGAAGGGAGTTATTGTGTCTTTGTTGCATATTATTTGAATTCCTCTTTCAATGGATCTAATGTTAGATTAGTTAGGGTAGCATATTATTTAGGTTTTGTGGTTACCTAAATATGCTTTCTAGTCCCTTTTATGTTCTTACACCCCTACCTCTGGTATAACCCCCTCTTGGAGTAGTTTCATTTCTATGCTTAGTCAATTTGGTTTCACCTTGGTTTCTTTTCTCACTACCTCTGCCTTGATAACCTCCTCTTTGACCCTGTTGGTCTCTTCCTCTACCTCTATTTTTGAAGTTAGAATCACCTTTATTTCTAGTATTTTCCTCCACCTTTAGAGCTAGTTTATGACACCTCTGAACTGTGGTTGGTATCCATAGAGTAATGTCTTCTTGGATTTTCCATTTAAATCCACCCAAGTACCTTTCTACTTTGATTGATTCTTCTTCTTCTTTCTTTTACCTAAGACACAATCTCTAGAACTCCTTTGTATAAGAGGCCACATCCATGTCTTTTTGTTCAAATTTTTCCTTTTCCTATGGAGTTGAATCTCATAGTCCTCTGGCAGATAGTTTTCTTTTAGCTTGATCACCATGGAATTCCAATTGGCTATAGGCTTCTTGTACATTCTAATCCTCTCATCTTGAAGATACTTCCACCATGTTAATGCCGACCCTCTGAGTCTTGACTTGGCCACCTTGAGCTTATGTGCCTCTGTCACACCTTCACATTCGAAATGGTTCTCCAATCCTTCAATCTAGTCCATCACTACTTCAATGCCTATCTTCCAACTAAATAGTGGTATTCCCTCCAATGCCTTCCCTCCTAGGTATTTTATGGCTTTTAAGAAGGGTTCTTCATTGAAGACAGGGTCTGGTTAAGGAATAATGTCTTCCTCAACAATCTTTTTACCCCTATCACTACTTTAAACTTCTTTGTTTCTAGTTGCATTAGCAACTTATTCTAGCCTTATTTTCATTCCTTATATGGCTTCTTCAAGGAGTCTTTTCTTCTCCTTTTTCTCATCCACCTCTTTACCTAGCTATTCATTAGCCACCATGCTTGAATCTCCCACTGCTGCAGATATACACTACTTTCCCAAGTCTTTAACTTTCTCTGATACCAATCTGATATAACTACAAGTCTTTCTTTGTTCCCTATCTTCATCTAGGGTATCCTATTGGAAACTTATCTAACCAATTAGGGTTCTTTCCTAACCCTAATCTCCTAATAAATCTCTACACAAGATTCTTCTCCTTTCAACTTGTAGACACCAATCAAGAAATCAAAACACACATCACCTAGCACATTGGAGCTCTTCTTGCACCATCCTCACTAACTGATCCAATCTGATCAAGATCAATCCTACATGAAGAGGTAGGCTTCTAGGATGTTAATTGGATCCAATCTAATGCCCATAAATACACTTTTCAATGGAACCCTAAATGAGTTCCAAGAAACATAGAAAATTCACCCAAAATAGGGCTACAAGCAATTAAGCCTAATTAGGCACTTTTTCCCAAATAACTTGAAATAACCCTTAACAATATGGGAAACTAACCTTTAATTTTGACACCCTTTACAAAGACCTAAAATATTTTCTAGGTCTTGTGCTCCCAAGCTATTCGTACAATGGGTTCCTACAAACAAACCTAAATTTAAGGGCTTCAACACAAACATAGCATTGCTATCAGAATATTTGTTTTCACCATCAATAATTCTTCACAAAATCTTCCCACTGAATTTGGGACTTATACACACATGTGTCCACCTCTCTACAAGCTCTGATTGAAGAAATCAATTCTTTCAATCCCTCCTAACACCTCTTCAACTCTCTATGATCCCTAGCCATGCAACTCTGGCTCACCTAGGGCATCACTATAAAAAAATATTTCTTTGCTTCTAGGGCCCCTCCTTCACTGTAAAATATTTACAAGGAGTCATCTTCATAATTCCAAAGCCCCGCAGAGATTCCATGTTGAAAAGAGAAGTTATGAATCCATTTCGAGAAACTGTATGGTTCAGACCAGTGCCAGTACATAATAGAAGTTTTTTTTCATAAACAAGAAAATATACACAAAAAAAAAAATAATGACACAAAGAATCAATAATTTACACCCTCTAACTCATGCACCAAAGAAAATGCAGAGTTCAATCCATTAAACACAAAAATACAAAGAAAATGCTTAACTGTAACTGGTTTCTCAGTAATAGAGTTCGTACAGATAAATTATAAAAACCACAAAACTCATACAGAGGTTTTGGGAGGCCCTATATAGTTAACCATGACCCTATCTTGATGGTTTCAGACAATTAGAAACCCAAATGCTCAAAAATACATCATTGCAAGAAATGTTGTCAATGTTGTCAATGACAACATTGACAACTTTTACAACTTTTGTGATTCTTTCTTACAACTTGGTCCATCAACTCAAGAACTTAACCAATTTCATATCTAGGCTACATAAACCTCAAATAGGTCTCCTAAACATTTCCTTGTCTAATTTAACCCCTAAATGCATAATTACTACTTTTTCCATTACATTGGCAACATGTAACAAATTGACAAATTTGGACATTACTTGCAAGGAAAGTAGCTAAGGGCCTAATAAGACCTCCTAATCTAAATCAACACATACTAGAACCCATCTAGTCCCATTATTTAAATATTGGTGTGGCTAAGACACCTACAATCCAAAAACACATTAGAAGCCCTAGGTTACCATTTAGCCCTACCTAGGTGCTCCTACACCAGGCCCTTGGCCCCTGCCCTCTTTGTTATCGCTTCTGATGCCCTTTTTTACATTCTTAGAGACAACTCAATATCCCTTTCTATCAAGGGCATCTCTCTCCTGAATGAAGATGAACTTATAAACTATCAATTTTCTGATGATTCTTCTATTTTCTTTGAAGCCACTAATGACAACTTTGAATCCCTGCAAAATAAACTCAGTTTTTTCTACTCTATATCTAGTGCTCGATTATCACATACTAAATCCATATGTCTTGGATGGGATGAGAAGTAACCTACCTAGTTTAAAAAATATGATTATCAATGGGGACATCCACATAAAATTGTCAGATATTGTGGCATACCATTCTCTATTGAGCCCTCCTTAAAATATGTGTCATTTTGGGTAAAGGATAAGATCAAAAAAAAAATTGATAAGTGGCACAACAGGTCTTTATCCTTGGCTGGTAGAGTGCAAGTTTTCCAAAAAAAAATTTCTTCCTACCATATCTACTATTCCTTTTCTTGTATGTTCAATAATTACCAAACCTTAGAAATCCAAAAGGTCGTTAGGAATTTTCTTTGGTCTAATGGAAAGGGAAATAAAAAACTTCATGTTGTTATATAGAATGGGTGCCATACTGATAAGCTCCTTGGGGGCTTGGGATTGAAGGACAATAAAATTCAAGGGATTTCCCTTGCCGCCAAGTGGATCTTTCACTCTATAGCTGGGAATGATCCCTGGAAGATCCTTGTTAGGAGAAACATTGAAAGGGGATTCCCAAAGAATGCTAAATCTTGAAAGAATTTGCCCTTTTGTGATCTCATTATTGGAAACTTTCCTATTTTTGTTCAAGGATCTTCTCTCTTTAGATCCATTTGGAAATCTTGGAACCATGTTAGTAATTTTATTACTAATAAGGCCTTCCATGATGATAATCAGCTATATGGTGAAAGGTCCAATTGGTGGAACCTGCACTGATTCAGCAAACTACTTGCCCTCTCACAAGGCTGCTCTGCCAGATATTGGTGTAACAAGGGCATTAATCAATTGGATGACCTATTTGAACATGATAGGATCATCAGTTGGGATGATCTTAGAAAGAAATTTACTATCTAGACCTCCCAAAAGAAAACATATAATATGATTGTTAAAGCATCCAATGATCTACCTACTACTTCTCATGTGGACTCACATAGATTTATGAACTATAAATGGCTAGATGAGACCATTATGTCCAAAATCAAACCTAAAAACATATACATCATTGGGTATAATGATGCCATCATTAACCATGTCAATTCTATTTTGTACTCTAACCTTGATATATGCTCTTGAAAGAAATACTTTTGTAAATTATGGAAAGGCTCTATTGATCCTAAGATCAGATGCTTTAAATGGTTGTTGATTCTAGACAGAGTTCTAATTAGAAAAGATACGTCTATGGCTGAATATTGTAAATTATGTAGACTTCCTGAGTCTGGTAGAAAAATTTTATTCAACTATGTTTTTTCTAAGGAAATATGGCTTATGTTTCGTATTACCTATGCTAAGAATATTAATATTTTTGAAATTATTAGTGGGCATATTGATGGGCTGAAAAAAATATTGATAGGGAGAAACTTAGTCACCTCTTGAGTTGTCTTGAAATATACTTAGATCACTCCTAGGACCCTTAGGATTTCCTCAATCCACCCTCCAAATCTTGGAAAGATGCAATTCTTTCCCTCCACTAAGAATCTTCCTATCTTGTTAGGTTCCCCATTTTTTGTTCCTTGCAAGAACTCCTCTCAACTATGCCTCCCAAACCCTAATTGTTGTTTTGGATTGTAGGAGGGCTAGGGCTTCATTCAAATTCATTTTCCAATACCAAAATTCATCTCAAGTTTCCAATTTAACCCATTTCTCCATCGCTAGATCCATATTCCTAACTTTTAGGCCTTATAGCCTTTTTCACCAATTAGGCCTCCTAAAATGTAGGAATTCACTATTTCGATGAAAAATTCTCAAAGGACCCCCAAGTGTCTTTTGGTAGTTCACACCTACCACACAATACCTTCAAGATTTTGGTGGTCTCAATTCTCAACCCTGTCCGTACACCCTATTTCAGAAATAGGGCTTTTTCAAGCTTTTTAGACTAGTCTTCGGTCTTTGGAATCAAAACTTGGTAACTTGTTTTCTTGGGAAATCCTCCTCATTCTTGAGCACCTAAAAAACATATATCAACACATTCATGGCCTTCTTGGCTCATGAAAACATCCCTATTTCATTTACCAAACACTTCTTCACAGTCTTCCTAGTTGGGCTACATCCACAGCTCGCCTAGGGCAAGACCTTAAAAATAGGTGCACACACTTCTAGAGCTCTACCTTCCAGATTATTGAAGCTTCGTGGACTTAGAATCCATCCCCAAGAGGCCATACAAAACCAAGGGTGGGAAATGGAGTTAGGTCCACATCTTTGCCACTCTGTCAAAACTGGACAGCAAACTGTAGAAAAAAAACTAATTTACAAGATGCAAAAGAAAAGTAACTACTGAACAAATTAACTACTGGATTAACTCGATAACATGAGAAAAAATGGTCGCAGATGATCATAGTCTTAAATCTAATCCATGCACAACATGATTCTTAGCTACCCAACTAGCTTCATCCTTTGACTTTCCTTTCCACTGAATGAGATGCTCCATATAAGTTCCTTGTCTGGTCTTTTTCTTCACTCTAGAGTCCAAAATCCTCAAAGCTATTGGTGTTGGTGTAGGAGAGATCTAAACATCTTGTGCTATTTCATTGTTGTCTAACTATGAGTTAGTTTTTACTAATGTAGGCTGTTTATACATCACCAAATCTTGCACATTAAAGACAGGTGATAATGCCAAATCTGATGGCAAGTCTATTTTATAAGCATTTTGCCCATATTTTGCAAGAATATTGCAAGGACCTATCCTCCTCATTTGAATTTTGGTGGGGAATCCCTTCTGAAACATGGATTTGTTAAGATTTACCATCACAAGATCACCCACAACAAACTGAACATCTCTCCTCCCTTCATCAACTTTGGATTTTAGTCTTTGTATAGACTCTTGGAGCTTCTTCTTCACTTGGTCATGAACCTCCTTCATTTATTGAGTGAAGTCTTCTTCATATGCACTCTTACCTTCCTCATGTGCCAAGTGTCTTAACTCCAACACACCTCTAGGTTGTAGCCCATAAACTATTTCAAAGGGGCTTTTTCTTGTTGTCCTATTAACACTGTCATTGTAGGTATATTCTGCCTGTGGTAACAACTGATCCCACATCACTCCATACTCCTTTGTCAAGCATCTAAGGAGATTTCATAGAAATCTATTAATAACTTCAGTCTAACCATCAGTTTGGGGATGGTAGGCTGACCCAAATGATAGGTTAGTTCCTAACCTTGTCCACAAGGTCTTCCAAAAATGACCCATAAATTTTACATCTCTGTCAGATACTATGCTAATGGGTAAGCCATCAATCCGAACCACTTTCTTAAAGAAAAAATGTGCAATATGACTACCATCATGGGTGGTTTTGCAAGCAATGAAGTGGCTCATCTTACTATATCTATCTACCACCACAAATATAATATCTAAACCAGTCTTGGTCCTAGGCAACCCAACCACCAAATCCATACTAGTACATTCCCAAGTCCTATTAGGAACATGTAGAGGTTGGTACAAACCCACATTAGAAGAGGTACCCTTAGCTTTCTGACAAACCAAGGATTTCTCCACATACTTCTTGATGTCCTTCTGCATCTTAGGCCAATAATAGAACCTTTGCACTAGTTCTAGTGTTTTATTTAGGCCAAAATTGCCACTTAAGCTCCCATTATGATTTTCTTGTATCACATTCTCCCTCATAGATCCCTTAGGGATACATAGCTGTCCTCTTCTGAATAAGAGATCATTCTAAATAGTATATTCTGCAAATTGACTATGGCAATGGTTTTTGAAATCTTTACATACCTTGTATGCTTCCGAGAAGTCTTCATCTCCTTCATAGAGCTCCTTGAAGCTCTCTAAACCTATACTTTGTAGCTGCACCTCTAGGACTATCAAGAGTCTCCTACTCAAAGCATCAGCCACCTTATTCAACTACCCTTTCTTGTGTTTAATAGTGAAGGTATAGGCCTGCAAATATTCCATCCATTTGAGATGTCTATTGCTCAACTTCTCCTGAGAATTGATAAAACTCAAAGCTTTAATGTCAGTATAAACCACAAATTCCTTTGGCAACAAATAGTGCCTCCACTTCCTCAAGGATTGCACCAATGCATATAGCTCTAGGTCATAAGAGGAATACCTCTTCTTAGCCTCATTTAAATTTTCACTATAGAATGCCACTGGCCTATTCTCTTGGTTCAATACTACCCCAATAGCTATACCACTTGCATCACATTCAAGGGTGAACAACTTATCAAAAATTGGAAAAACCAAAATAGGTTGTGTATCCATTTTATTTTTCAACCACTCAAAACCCTTACCAGCCTCTAGAGTCCATTTGAATTTAGTTTTCACTCCACCTTTAATTCTATCTAGGACTGGTGCACATATTTCACTAAAACCTCTAATGAACTTCCTATAAAATTGGGCAAGTCCATGGAAACTCCTTACCTCAGTGCTACATGTAGGGGTAGGCCAGCTTAGTATTGCTTCAAATTTTCTAGGATCCATCTTCAAGG
>MU225739.1:122418-135746 GCA_018584345.1 Thuja plicata | reverse complement strand
TATATATATATATATATATATATATATATATATATATATATATTTGTGTGTGTGTGTGTGTATTAAAAGAATAGATTTTGTTACATACATAAACTCATTTTCAGGACATATATTTGTCTACATTTTCATGCATAATTGCTCTTAATAAACATGCAAATTATAATTATATATTTAATTACATGCAATTGTATAATTTGGTATATAAAAATTATACTAAGAAATTAATTATAACTCAGAATATTATTTTTTATAAAAATATTATGCCCATATGCAAATTAAATTCTAGTATGCTCATATGCATAATCATAACGTCATTTTAATTTGGTTTAATCTCATGGTGGTGTAGGAGCACCCATCGGTTGGTAATTCAATCCTATGATTTTTTTTGTGTAAAGCCCTCTGAGGCATTTTGTTTGTTTTCCATAAGGTCATGTTGACCATAGTATGTGAGTACAATAGGCATTAGGGTCTAGTTGAGTCTTAAGTCCTTAGAAAGTTGCAATCAGGGGCTAAAAAGTTGTAAAGCCTCATGATTGGTTAGAAGAGGTGATGATGTTATTAGGGGCTTGGAGATGTTTGGGTTCATGTTTCAACCTATCTTAGAGTCTATGATGAGGTTAGATGAGTGTTTGAACTCATTTCCTTGAAGATGCAAAAAGATGTAAAAAGTTGCATTTGCAACTTTTGCAACTTTTAAAAGTTGCTCGGACAACATTGTCCAATTTTGTAAAAATGGCGGAGAAGTTCCCTAAGAAAAAACCAAAGGCATGGTTGACCTATTTAAGACCTTTTATTACCTAATTCCAAGGTTGGACACCTATTTCATTGATTTGGATTATTGAGAATACAAAGAAGTGTTGTTTTTTTAGCTCTTAGTTATTTGATAACAGTAGATCAAGAATGGATTGATTTTTTCACTATAGCTCATGCATGGCTTAGGGTAGTTGTTTTCATTTTTTTGTGTTCAATTTATTTGGTATTTTGAAATTCTTTCTTTATTTTTCTGTAATTAGTTTTGTTTTGCACTGTGACTGGTTTAAACCAGGCAAGTTGAAAAGATGGAGACCTAGCTCACTATCCTACTACTCAATCTGTACCACCTCTTGGGGATAGTGAGTAGAATCCATGTACATAAAAAAATATAGGATCTTGGGCCCTCAAATTTAGAGGAATCCTTTTTAAGGTGTTTCCTTAGGTGAGCTATTGGTGATCCCGGCTAGGGAAGATACTGTTGCAGAATGCATAACTTGTAG
Source organism: Thuja plicata (assembly GCA_018584345.1). NCBI lineage: Eukaryota > Viridiplantae > Streptophyta > Pinopsida > Cupressales > Cupressaceae > Thuja > Thuja plicata. The sequence goes on along the minus strand of MU225739.1, from coordinate 134,493 downwards.
AGGTGTGAATTAAAGACCCAATTAGATATTGGGAGTTGAAGTTAGGAGTCTTAAAGAGACTTTGTGAAGAGGATAAGGTTGTGACAATCAAGATTGGAGTCCAAATTTTGTAGACTAGCCAAGAAGCCAGTGAAGTCCAAAAACCCTCCTAAAACCACACATCTTGTGTTAGGGCATTGTACGGAGGGTTCGAACCCTAGGACCCCAAAATTATTTGAGAGGTTGGAAAATGAACCTAAGAACTAAAGAAAATTTGTAGGGTTACTTTGGAAAGAAATGGAGAAGATCCCTATTTTCTTGAAAGAGGAGACCTAATAGGGCTACTAGCCATTAGGTCTGTTTTGAAGCAATTTGTAGAATTTGACTATCAAGTTGCATCAGGAGGGAACCCTAACATGTTTAAGTGATCAAATTGAAATGTGAAGAAACACATCCTCACCTATGAAAGAGTACTTAACAATAATGGGGGTGTAATTCCTTTAGGTGAGTTGAAGGGCTAGTGAGTGGAAGGCTAGTAATCACCAAGTAGAGATCTTGGTTTGGTAATTATTTATTGGTAGTTGGGTTGGTTAAGCAGACTAGGGGATAAAGAAGCTTGCATAGATCCTATAGGTCATTAGTTGTGTAGATAAAGCACTCTTAAGTATACTGAAAGACTAGAAGCATGAGCTTTTGATTGGTTCATCCAACCTCCCTATCAGATTGGTATCAAAGCCCCAAAATATTTGGGATTGCATAGTGTACATCACATTGTAAGTCCAATGGGTCTTCAATCATGGAGACTAACATGAAATTTTCCAAGAAGATTGATGAATACAAGGTAGACAATAATCTCTTGAGGGAAAGAATATCCCAACTAGACCAAGCATTAAGTGACGTGCAAACAAAGACTGATGAAGTTAGTGAAAAACTTGAAGGAAAGGAAGCTAAGGGGAAAGAGGTTGCATAAGTGGATAAAACTCTAGAAAATGACCCTATGTTGCAACAAGATACCTTCTTTAAAGCCTTGAAAGCCATGAGTGGGAGGGCTCTTGAACGTATACCACTGTTTAGTGGAAGGATGGAAGCAGATCTAGTAATGGATTGGATAGAGGGTATGGAGAACCACTTTGAATGTGATGGAGTGATAGAAGCACAGAAGGTAAGGGTGGAAAAATCAAGACTTAGAGGCTCCAACTTGACATGGTGGAAGTTCATTCAAGAAGAGAGGGAGAAAGAAGGAAAGAAAGCAATTTCCACTTGGAAGGGCATGGTATTCAAGGTGAAAGAGGCATGCATGCCTGATGACTACAAAATACAATTGCATAAGAAGAGACAGAGCTTGTGACAAAAGGATCTTGATGTAGATTCCTATACAAAGGAATTTCAAAAGATTTTCTTGAGGTATAATGTGATTGAAGATGAGAGACTTAAGGTGTCTAGGTACCTAAATGGTCTAAAATGGAACATTCAAGAGGAGATGACTCTACTAAGTCCCAAGATAGTACACCAATGCTATCAATTAGCCCTAAAGATTGAGGAAAAGAGAAGGAGGAGACAAGATCAAACTTCCAAGAATAGAGGAAGAGGAAGATACCAAAGAGGTCATAGAGGTGGTTACCAAGGTAGAGGGACGGAACAAAGAAGCAAGGGAGAGTCTAAATTTTTTTATCATAGTAATGAGACAACTTACATAGGATGTTATGGAAGTGGTAGAGAAACTCAAGGAGGTTATAATAGAGGAAGTGGTGCAGGAAGAAGCAATTCTTACTTTTCTAGCATGAAGTGTTATAACTATGGTCAAATGGGACATCCTGCTTATAGGTCTCTAGAGAAGGCATCTTCTTGAAATAATGAAAAGAGAGTGGCATATGCACATGAAGATGCATCAAGTGTCAAATCACCATAGGTGAGTCACATTGAATCAGAGATGGGAAAGAATCTAATTTTTAGAAGAGTCTTGATCAGACAACTGTCAAAGATGAACCTAAACAGAGAAGAGCCTTATTTAGAATAAGGTGAAAGATAATTGGTAAAGTGTGCAAGGTTATTGTGGATTTAGGATCTATGGATAATATTATCTCAGAAGAAGCAGTTAAAAAGTTTAACTTGGCAAAGATACCCCATAGTAGTCCCTACAAGGTGACATGGTTGATTAAAGTGAAAAGTGTCCTTTTGAATGTGAAAACATGGGTGAAATTCTCCATTGGAGGATACAAAGATAGGTTGATATGTGATGTATTTCCTATGGATGTATGTCATCTCTTATTGGGCAGACCATGCCAGTATGATAGAGGAGCCATTTATGATGGGAAGGAAGATACAGTCTCAATAAAGAAGGATGGAAAGACATTCAAAATACATTATTTTATAGATGAAGAAGGAGACCAGTTAAAGGCTCCTAGTGTGTTACTCAGTAGTGGAAAAGATTTCATGGAAACTCTTCAACAAGAAGGCAGTGAGGGCTATGCCATAGTTGTAAAGCCCAAGTAGAAATGAATACACAAGCACCTATACCAAAGGAAGCTCAAGCATACTCAATGATGGTACACCAACAACCATACCTCCTAAGAGGTCTATACATCATCAAATATAATTTATCCTAGGGGCTTCATTTCCCAACAAAGAATATTACAAGCTCACACCAGAGAAGAATCAAGAAGTACCAAGGCAAGTACAGGAGTTTCTTGACCAAGGATTGATAAAGAAGAGCATCAACCTATGTGTAGTACCTATGGTTTTGGCATCCAAGAAAGGTGGTAAGTGGAGACTTTGCACTGATTCTAGGGATATTAATAAGATTCCATTACATATAGATTTCCTATACCTAGGGTTGATTATTTGATGGACTATCTTGGAGGGGCCAAATATTTTACTAAATTGGTTCTTAAAAGTAGATACTACCAAATTAGGATAAAGGATGGGGATTAATGGAAGACAAATTTCAAAACTACTAAAGTGTTGTATGAGTAGATAGTTATGCCATTTGGGCTTACAAACACCCCTAGCACATTTATGAGGCTAATGAATGAAGCGCTAAAGGATTAGACTGGCAGATTTGTAGTGGTACATCTTGATGATATACTCATTTTTAGAAAAATATAGGAGGAGCACCTAAAAAAATTGGAGATGGTGCTCAAAAGGCTACAAGAGGAACAATTGTGTATTAACTTGGAGAAAAGTGAATTCTTCAAACAAGAACTTGTGTACTTGTGATTTTAAGTGTCTCAAGGTTCATTGAAGATGGATCAAAGCAAGGTGGAAGCTATCTTTAACTGGCCAACACAAACCACTGGGATACAGGCAAGGGGATTTCATGGGTTAGCTCCATTTTATAGAAAATTTATAAGGAATTTGTGTGGGATTTGTGCACCAGTGCTAGACACCATTAAAGGTGGATTGAAAACCAAGTTCAAATGGACTTATGAAGCAAGAAAATCCTTTGAGAAGTTCAAATAAAAGGTAGCTACCCAACCTATCATTTTGTTACCTAGTTTTGACAATCTATTTACAATAGAGTGTGATACAAGTGGAGTGGCAGTAGGAGTGTTGAGTCAGGAGGATAGGCCTATAGCATTCTTTAGTGAGAAGCTCAAAGAAGAAAATAAAAAGTATTCAGATTATGACTTAGAGTTGTATGATCTAATCTAGTCACTTAGGAAATGGAGACATTATCTCCTACCTAAGGAGTTTGTGGTGTTCATAGACAACCAAGCCTTGATTTATATTAACACATAAGAAAATTTGAGAAATAGGCACAAAAAATGGATGGAGTATTTGCAAGCCTTCACATTTGTTATCAAGCACAAGAAAGGATAGTTGAATAAGGTGGTAAATTCCTTGAGTAGGAGATTTCTGATAGTTCAATAAGTTCAACTCTAGAGCATTGGCATAGAGAGTTTTAAGGACCTCTATAGAGATGATGATGACTTTTCTGAAACCTATAAGGTATGTTCCAATTTTCAAAATCACTTTCATAGTCAATTTGAAGAATGTACATTATAGAGTCATCTATTGTTTAAAGAGAATCATTTATGTGTCCCTAAGGGTTCAATGAGTGAAAATTTCATTCATGAGAAGCACAATGGTAGCCTTAGTAGACATTTTGGCATCAACAAAACCATGGATTTAGTGCGGAGGTTTTATCATTGGCCCAAGTTGCCTAGAGATGTCAGAAGGTATGTTGAATGGTGTGTTGTGTGTATGAAAGTGAAAGGGGGAGCTAGTAATGCGGGTTTGTACCAACCTTTGACCATTCCTAATAGACCATGGAAGTGCATTAGCATGGATTTTTATAGTAGAGATCCCTAATACAAAGACATGATTGGATAGTATCTATGTGGTAGTAGATAGGCTTAGAAAAATGAGTAGTTTTATCCCTTGTAAGAATACACATGATGCCAATTATATAGCTCAACTCTCTTTTAAGGAAGTGGTGAGGATGCCTGGACTTCCCCTAAGCATTACGTCAAATAGGGATGTCAAGTTTATGGGTGAGTTTTGGAAGACTCTATGGAGCAGATTGGATACTAACTTGTCTTTTGGAAAATCTTACCATCGAAAAATAAATCATCAAATTGAGGTGATCAATAGGGTGTTAGGTAATTTTATTAGATTCCTAAGTAAAGAGTATGGGCAAAAATGGGATCTAGTTATTCCACAAGCTGAATATGCCTATAATTATAGTGTTAAATGGACCACTGGTAGAAGTCCTTTTGAGATAGTGTATAGAATGAACCTAAGGGGATTATGTGATCTCAGAGATCTAGGAGCCATGAGCTATAGGATTGGTCTTGCATAAGAGTTATCTCAGATAATGAAAGAGATTCTGGAACAAGTCAAGCATACTATAATAAAGGCTACTAACAAATTTAAAGCCAAGGTGGATTATAACAGAAGAGATGTTTAGTCTAATGTGAGAGACTATATCATGGTTCATCTGAACAAATATAGATTGTATAAAGGAATTCCTCCGAAGTTGTAGATGAAAAGAGTGGGACCATATAGGATACTAGATAAGTATGGGAAGAATGCCTATAAGGTGGAACTTCTGTCAAATTTGGGCATCTCACCAATATTTGATGTGGCAGACTTGGTGAAGTTCAAAGGAAAATTGTCTGAAGTCAACCAAAACAATCAAGAGATCTCAGAAGATGTTAGTATAGTAGCTTTACCTCCAATAGATAAACCTCAAGTAGAGAAGATTTTACAATTCAGAGTGAAGAAGACAACCAGACAAAAGGTGTATATGGAGCACTTGGTCTAGTTGAAGGATCACCTAGAATTTGAAGCTACATGGGTGGAGGAAAGAAATTTCAAGAATTTTTCCATTGATATCTCTCTGATATCCCCTCATGTTCCTTAATCTTTGCGTAGAGGGGGAGAATGGTGCAGGATAATCCATGGGTTGGTAATTCAATCCTATGCTTTTTGTTGTGTAAATGCCTCTAAGTTATTTTGTTTTGTTTTCCATAAATTCATGTTGACCATAGTATTTTATTACAATAGGGATTAGGGTCTAGTTAAGTCTTAAGTCCTTAGAAATTTGCAATTAGGGGCTAAAAAGTTGTAAAGCCTCCTGATTGGTTAGAAGAGGTGATGATGTCAGCATAATGTAATTGGGGGCTTGGAGATGTTTAGGGTCATGTTTCAACCTATGTTGGAGTCTATGATGAGGTTAGATGAGTGTTTGAACTCATTTCCTTGAAGATGTAAAAAGATGCAAAATATGTAAAAAGTTGCATTTGCAACTTTTGCAACTTTTAAAAGTTGCTCGAACAACATTGTCCAATTTTGCAAAAATGGAAGAGAAGTGCACTAAGAGTAAACCAAAGGCATGGTTTACCTATTTAATAACTGTGATGATGTAATTCCAAGGTTCGACACCTATTGTACATATTTGGATTACTGAAACTACAGAGAAGTGATGTTTTGTTTGCATTTAGTTAGTTATTTGATAACAGTATATCAAGAATGGATTGAATTTTGCATTTTAGCTCATGCATGGCTTAGGGTATTTTTTTATTAGTATTTTTTGTTCAATTTATTTGGTATTTTTAATTTCTCTCTTTAGTTTTCTGGAATTAGTTTTGTTTGGACTATCATTGGTTTAAACTACGTAGTTTGTAAAGATGGAGACCTGGCTCACTATCCCACCATTTAATCTATACAGACTCTTGGGGATAGTGATTATAATCCATTTAAATAATTTATATAGGATATTGGTCCCTCAAATGCAGTGGAATCCTTTTTAAGGTCTTTCCCTAGGCAAGCCAGTGGTGAGCCTAGCTAGGGAAGACACTATTGCAGAATGATTAACTTGCTGAGGTGTGAATTAAAGACCCAATTAGCTATCAAGAGTAGAGTTTGGGAGTCTTACAGAGACTTTGTGAAGAGGAAAAGTTTGTTCCAATCAATATTGGAGTCCAAAGCTTGCAAACTAGACAAGAAGCCAGTGAAGTCCTAAAACCCTCGTAAAACCACACATTTTGGGGTAGGTCAATGTACAGAGGATTGGAACCCTAGGACCCTAAAAATATTTGAGAGGTTGGAAAATGAACCTAATAATGAAAGAAAAGTTGTTGGGTTACTTTGGAAAGAAATGGAGAAAATCCCTATTTTCTTGGAATAGGAGACCTAATAAGGCTACTAGCCATTAGGTCTATTTTCAAGCAATTTGTAGAAATTGAATATCAAGATGAATCAAGAGGGACTCCTAACATGTCTAAGTGATAAAATTGAAATGTCAAGAAATACCTTCTCACCTTTTCAAGAGTACTTACCAATAATGGGGGTGGAAGTCTTTTAGGTGAGTTGAAGGGCTAGTGACTGGAAGGCTAGTAAGCACCAAGTAGAGATCTTGGTTTGCTAATTCTTTGTTGGTAGTTGGGTTGGTTAAGGAGAATAGGGAATCAAGAAGCTTGTAGAGATCCTATAGGTAATTAGGTGTGTAGAGAAAGCACCCTAAAGTCTACTAAAAGACTAGGAGCATGAGCTTAAGATTGGTTCATCTAACCTCCCTATCAAATGGGTTCTATCAAAGTCCTTAAAAAATCCCTAGATGAAATAATTTGTAGGTTTTCTATTGTTAAAAAACACTTTTGGACCGTTTAGAGTCACAGACCTAGAAAACCCCATATCAATAAAGAAACCATAATTTCCTAAAGAAACTCCTTATACCTAGAATATAGATCTGACATGCAAATATGAAAGCGAAACCACATCACCATAACAATAACCCTATTCTAAGATTTTAACAAACACATGGTAGGAAAATAATTACATATAGGGGATTTCAATATTCAGATTGATAGAAGACAAGGATCTGAGTAATGAAATTTCAAGGATTAACACCCTACGTCAAACAACCAGTTTATAGAAGTCATGAAGAACAATTCAAAACCCATGAAATCCTAAGCTTTCACAATTCCTCCAATCCAAACTAGATCCAAAACCTATAAAAAAAATCTGCGTAATTTGTGTGTGCAATAATGAGAAAAAGAATGGACAAATAAAGGATAGCCTACTCAACCTAGGGTTTCCAAAACTCATTAAACCCTAGAAGAGAACTCAGCTGATAACTAAAATCAGAAAAATCAGAAAAAAAAATAGAACTCAACTTAAAATTCAGTAAAAGGAATTAATTGATTAATAATTAATAATTACAAGCACTTTTCCAATTTATCCAATTAACTCATCATTTTACTTTTACTTTAAATTTATATTTTAATTTTAATAAAAGAATGTTCAACTTTAATTGCATAATAATATTTAATTAACAACATGCATATTAATAACATGCAAATTGATAATAAAATATCAATTCATTAATTATACATTTTAATCTCAATTTTAGATTTAATAATTAATTAAATCCTCTATTCCCAAAATTAGACTTTTTAATTAAGTCTTTTTAATGAACACGTGTATTTAATTAATTTTTCATTAATTAAATAACATCACATTTAATAAGATTTAATTAGTAACTACATAATTAATCTAATTAAAAACTTAACCATAACACCACAATCACATCAAACCACATGACTAGACAACAAGATGACACAACTAACTAAACCTAAAATACCAAAAAAAAGCACAAAGGAAGTGTTCATGAATGATGTCACCTTGACAAATTTAGAAGGTAGAAAATAAGATACTTGTCCACTATTTCAGGATAATAAATGGCTTAGGTTGAGATTTAGACCTGTCTGTTATCTCCCCTCTCTTACCATTGAGATAATGTGATAGGGCACACTCATCCTGGCAGTTCAGAGAAGTTGATGCCCGGTACATGCAAACCCACATCACAGAGTAGAGCATGTACATACTATAAATAAAAGACAATGATAGGGATCAGGCAATCGTGTGGATCTCACAGTGGAAGTAACTACGTCTTTGTCCATTACCACATAAAATACATCATACTGAAATGTAAGACAGACATGCCACACATCAATATAAAACATTTATGCCAATGATACACATGCAAGTATGGGGTGAGTAAAATCATCCCAACATATGCATAATCATCATGAAAATAACAAAAAAATTCTAGCATCAATGTTGAGAAGTAAATTATGGGTGGGTACTACATACACCCCCTTAAATTAGGCTTACTCCTAGAAGCCAAAAAATAAATAAAGATTACAGTGTTTACATAGAGTTGTTATAATGGTTCTCTTAAGAATACAATACATAATTAAATTAGGGACTTAGGTCCTTGACCGAATTGGCCTACTATGATAAAACACCCTAGTATCATTCTGTGCAATGTCCTCCATTATACATACTATCAGAGGTCCATAAAAAACATGATAGAAAAAACACTTATCATAAAACTGAGCTAGCAATGTCAAACATTTATAATAGTCATCATAAAACAAAAGAAAACTCCCAAACAGGGGAATAACAATTCAAACAATAAATAATATAATGTCGAAAATTTCAACAGTAAACCAAGTTCGGCCAATGCCATAAACTAGATAGTGAAAAGAGAGTTAGATGACTAGTCCAAGCATAAGAAAGTTTTAAAAACAATTAATGCTATCCCAAACACATTACGAACAAATCATCAATAGCCAAAATAAATAATGAATCATAACAAATTTAACATAACAAAGTGACTAGTGACAGCCACACTCAAAGGAGTAACTTCTTCACGACACCTAAGAATACTAAATCCTAGATGTGTTAGAGAATGTACCCAAACACAATAAATAGTTGCTGAGGTAAGATGCATCAAACACAATAAATTAAAAAATTAAAAATTTTGATGTATAGATTATGAGTTACAATGGTCAACAACTAAACACCTAGTGGGTGTACAAAATCCCAGAGTTACTAGTATAGAAACCTGGCTCTAATACTAGATGTAACATCCCACCAGGGAACCCAAGAGAGATTAACCTAAAACATGTTACTAAGTTTGCAAAAAAAAAAATTTAAGAGTTTACAATTGATAAAGAATAACAACGCGGAAGAAAAATAACATAAGACAATACATACTCATAAATGCAACTCCTTTAAAGTTTACAAATCCCATGGGTTCCATGATGTAGAATTAGTTAAACTAACTAATCTACTAAATAAATTAAACAATATAACATTTTCATATAATACAAATAAATAACAATAACATCATCTCATAAATGAAACCTAGATACAATTGATATCATAATGAACCAACATCCACTGCACAAGTCGCAGGGTATGTCAAAAAACTCAATATAGAGTACAATACAATATCCTAGAATATCACAACTGATACAATGAAACAAGAATACAAGATAAGAAAGATAAGTGAAAGTTCCCAAAAATGGAGAACAAGAAGGTACAACTGCAAAAAGGATCATCCTAGCATAAAGTCACAAATGTCAGATCTCAATGGTAATACGAACCACTAACACCAGACCACGTGGAACGAAAGGTCCACTCCCACTATGCTGAGGAGATAACAACAGAACCCACTTGGATAACCAAACCAAATAAAAGAGTGACAACTAAGCAAGGGGATTGTGATAACTCTCTAACTCCAAGTGTTCTACACATACTGCAAGGTAAGACTCACTAATCCAGAGGCAACTAAAAAATATAGGAAATCTAAGTTGTATATAGGAAGGTGTCATCATATACATCTAACCCTTAAGTTTCATCCTAGCGATCTCTATGGGCCTCAACACTTAAGTGACCATATACAGTATCTATGACTTCTCAAATAGATGAAGTCAGTAACTATGTCAGACACACACCTCAGAAGGTGGCAAGCACCATCTCATCCTCAATCTTAGCCTATACTAGCGCTCAAGCATGGGTGAGGAACCTTATCTTATTATTTCATTTTAAAACCTCATTAATGTTTTATATTATCACTTGTTAAGATTACTTGCAATAAGTTATCCTAGCAGCCAATTGTGGGCGCCGACACTTATTACAAGCCACCCCCTACTGAACAACTAGATAACCTACCCTAATGCTCCAACCAAAAGAACCAAAAGAAAGAAAAACAAAAACCATAAAAACTTCTCATAAATCATAAATTAAGATAATCACCAAGGAAAATGTTGGAGCATAACAAATAACATATCATCCTATACAAGGATCCAAACTGTCCATCCCATACTGGAAATCTCAATAGAACAAGACAAATTCTTGTATTACATCAGAAGATCAATGATTATCAAAACATCACAAGAGCCCATCTCCAAACATTGAGTAACATAATCCACAAGGATCAATATTCTGTATATAGAACCACCATAATAATAGGAACAAGGTGACCAAGTTAATTAGGACTCAACACAAAAGTGGTCATTACCTTTTTGTGGTCAAATAACATAATGATCAGAGACTCAAAGAACAACATAAGCAACAGATGTATACAAAACAATACATGAATCAATCAAGACATGAAAAGGTTATGAAATTCTCACCATATATCCAAAGTGTAAAAAGTATAAATCCATTAAAAAAAAAAAAACATAACAAGTCTCAAAAGACAAAATCCTACCTAGGGCATTACGCTACCCATACAAAAAATATGCATGTACACTAAACACAACAATATAGAACACACATAATTTAGTGTCTTATTGAATTTGACTATTTTAAACAACATCATGTTATTAAACGAAAACTGAGTCCACCTATATCCTCACATAAGGTTCATCTTCGACTATAGTTATAAACTTAAAAAATTTCTTACCCATATGCATAACCAAACTACAATTGGAGAAACCACATGCATAAGAAAACATCTCATGATTATAAAAACATATAAAAAAATGCTAAACTAAAAGAAAACATAACTCATTTTCAATTACTTAATATCATTATTAACTAATAATATTCAATTAATTAAATAAATATTATATAAAACACAAATATTTAATTAACATAGGATTATTAAATATTAATAATGTTATATGAAATTTAATTTATATAAAAAAATGCTAAATAAAATTTGAAACTTTAAAAACTATATTTTTATAAAATAAATATATTTATTAGAATTTAAAAACAAATAAAATAAAACAATTAATAACTAAATCCTAACACAAGTAACTTAAGTAAAATATATACCCCACGTAAGTTTAGAAAGGGGATATGAATAACAATAAAAAAAAACATTAATAAGAAAAGGGAATGAGGTGGGGTACGTGGCCCCCACCTCCCCTATCCTTCCATTCCTTAACACTAAGGGCCTATTTGGTTGGCGGAATTTGTGCATGCTGGAATTGCCAATTCTAGAATTGAATCCATTCTAGGTTTGTGCTATTCTCAAAATGAATTCTAGAATATGGCTATCCTGTTTGGTTCCCCTGGAAGATGACTGAGAAGATGCAAATTTTGTGTTTGGTTCCACACAACTAGAATTGGAATTGGAATTTTGTTTTTGTACACATACACATATATACACACACATATACACACATACACATATATACGCACATATGTGTATACACACATGTGTATATATACACACATATACTCACATGTGTGTATATATACATGCACACACATGTGTATATACACACACATGTATATATACACATGTACACACACACACACACATATATATATATATACATACATGCG
>MU225739.1:94885-108334 GCA_018584345.1 Thuja plicata | reverse complement strand
TTTCCTTTCCCTGCTTTCTAGTGTAGTTTCCATGTTTTCCAAGAAGTGCACATGCACAGTTTTGCCCTGTCAAGTTTTGTGCTCAAGAAATGACTCCATGCCCAATGGATAGTTTGATGTCAATAGGATACTGGTTTTCATGTCTAGCAGGCTGACATCCCGCAGAAGTCACCAAAATGTTGCCCAAATTTTCCATCCTATGCAATTTGGCCTGGTCTACCCTGTGTGACCGTCTAATCCCTTTATCCCTCCTAAAAGTGGTTGTTTACCGATTTTCGGTACCAAGATCAATCGGGTGAATTTACTATGTTTTGAATGGAGTAGGGTAAAATTCTCAGTTCTGTTGGATCACATTCATACTCATTCTCTGAATTTCTTGCTTTCTTCTCTTTCCTGGGCTTTCTGATTTTAAATCCTCTGTGTTTACCATGCAGAAAGAGGTCAAATCCCTTTTTAAAGTTATGCTTTATGCCTGCTCTCTTTGTCGTGTCAGTAGTTCTGTCAAATACTTTAAGTTGCGTGAGTGCGCGATGAGCTATAATAATGATCATTGCGCAATCGCGATCAGTTTCTGTCTGTTCTTGGTCTGTCCACATGTGAGCGGGTTCGGTGTTTCAATGATAATCGTGCAGTCACGATGTCTTTTGCAGGTCAGGTTCCTAGTTCGCGAGTCAGCGACGAGTAAAGATTATGCATGTCGCGCACCCACAACAATTTTTTATGTCAGTATCAAGGGGTCGCGGGTGTGCAACAAGTTGAAAGAGGATAAGGCAGTCGCTCAGTCGCCAGTCAGAAAAGGTAAGGGGAAAATAGCTCGCGAGTGAGCGACTAAAGAAAGATAGGGACTCGTCGCTCAGTCGCTGATCAAATTAGATCAAAGGAGATCAGCTCATGAGTAAGTGACTGAGTAAAAAGTAGAGATGGTTGCATACTCCCGCATAGATTGAAAGCTGAAGGAAAAGGTGAGCGAGTATGCGATGAGTCAGAATATGCATTAAGAAAATGGATGTCGCTCAGTCACTCAGAATCCAAAAGCCAGTTTAAAGAGCTCGCGACTGTACGATGAAGGGATAAATGGAAAGTAAGATGCATAGGCACTTAGTCGCTGAGACTCAGGTGAAATAAAGGATCAACTCACGAGCTTGCGACTGAGGAAAGAAAAGACAGCGTCGCTCACTCATGCACAGGACAAGAGCAAAGTAGAAGGGACTGCGAGTATGCGACAGACATGAAGGGAAGATTAAACAGAAAGAATCGCCCACTCACAGAGAGAAGAAATAAGACAGTCAAGTTGGAAAAATGATTTGCAGAACGAATGAGAGGGTGCTATCTGTCGTTTTCTGCTGATTTCCGGGTAAAGATATGTATAAGTCTGCGATTTTCATAGAATTTAAAATGTAAACAAGGGAAAAGAAAATATTTTTTCAGAGACAGAAGGATTAGATATTTTCACGGACGCTGGAAATCAGATATTTTGCAGATGAAAGATCAGATTTTAAAAAGATCAGAGTTTGCAGTTGATAAGGTCTGTAGAAGAGTTATTGCATTTCAGAGACTTTCGTGACTCTTCTAGACGGATAAGACTGCTTCTTTGAAGGGGAATTTATGTTGATATTTCCTGGGTATGACTTTTGGGTCACCAAGTGGTATTTTGTAAACTTTTGAAGGGCTAAGCGATGGCTGTATAGGCCAAAATCCGATCAAGAAGTTATTGCTCTCAAAAATGTAGTTGGGTAAAAAAAACATAAGTATGAGTTGAGGACTCATTTGTAAAGGGTTCTGATTTATGTAAGGAGGCATGCTTGTGACATTTTCTCTGTCCTGGATGTATTTTTGCAGAAGTGTGCAACTCATTGTGAGAAATAATATGCAGAGTTTGAAGTTCTTGGAATCAATTTATTGAATTGTGTCAGCCTTGTCTCTTTTCTGCTTGTTTGTATGCGTTGTAGATGGTAGATGGGTTAACTGTGAAATATTTTATTTCCTCTTAATCATGTCCCTTTGTAGCATCTACTTGCAGAAGAGTATGTTTGCTTGCACGTTGTAACTAGTGTCTTAGTTTGAGCTGTTAACTGTGAAGTCTTTCCTTTTAACTGGTTTCATCATGACCTTGTTATGAAATATTAATGCATGCCTATACAAGAGATTTGTGTTTTACCTCCAATTCAAGCTAGTTAACCAAGACTTAACCCTGTGTGTGTTATGTTTTCATGTCAAATTTGGTGCATCACCTAGTAGGTAGTTTGCTTTCAGTTATTTCCCTTTCCATGCAATCCTTCTAACCATTTTCCCCTCAATTTTACTTTCCTATTTAAGAGAAAGCTAAGGTGATTATCCAAGAGGAACCAGCCTAGAATATGGAGGTCTCATCTCGGTTAGCAGAGGTCCCACAACCTTGAGATGACTCCCTTGTTATAATGGATTATCAAGACCAAGAGAGCTTGAGATCAGAGGCACAAATTCAGTGTATAACAGTACCATAATATATTTTGCTAGAACTAGTCCTATTTTAAAGCATTTGGTGAAAGTAAAAGTGTTAAAATTTTTATTTCATGTTCATCCCCAAAATTTCCTTCAGAGTTCCTTCCTTTATAATTCACTGTAGATGTTGCTTTCTTGCTGCACTTTTACGTATCATTTATTTACCTTCTGATAGACACAACTTTATTGATAGTTTTGTGATTTGGCTAACTCAAATTTGGTTAAAATTTTAACATTTTGGCTAGATCATCAAAGTGGTCTCAATTTGATTTTTATATTTGCAATCTCATGAGTTTAATTTGGTTGAGGACAAACAACTCATAGACAGATAAATCTTTCAATTCATAAAAATTTAAAAGATGAGACAAAGAGGACAAATGACCTATTGATTGAGATAAGTTTACTTATGGTTTATACCCATATGCCATTTTTTACTTTTACCAAATTTGTAGTTAAAATCTGTTTCCTAATCAGAAGATGTGTTTTGGATTCTGCCCTGTTGGTCTATGTCATTTCCCCATAATGAAAAATTGCATCTCAGCAATGAAAAATTGTAATATTATTGACTAAGAATTGTCTAGCAGTTCTCTCTTTGGTTGCATTCACATCGATAAAAACTTACTATTATGGCTATGGTGTCTACTCTAGGAATGAATTATTTCTTATTCCTTGGTTCAAGTTTATGTGCAAAATAAGGATCTTTACAAACCAACAACTCTATCTTTACGATGGGAGTATGAAAATATGGGAAAATATATTTTGCTTAGCATTTTCTAATTTAGGATCCTAGCCAATTCTTGGGACTAGTTGTGGGTGCTTGGCAGTTCTTTAGTGGCCTCTCTATTTAGTCAGTTCCAAGGAACCAAAATCCTCACAAAATGATGCTTCATTCTTGTCTACCTTCCAAACAATAACTACATTTAAAGCATAAAAAATGTGTTTACGTGTAAGAAAACATGTTTAAATCATTTATATGATTATTCAAGTGAAATTTATGCAATCCATAATGTTTAAATTCCATGAGATCAAATTTGTGTACAAAGCAAAGTAAACTTACACAAGGTCTGGCTGAAAGAAAGAAAAGAGACCTTTTTCCACAAAATACAAAACCAAAGAAAACAACATAAACAGTGAAAAAGCAACTCCTGCTAGTGACTCCAGATAAAGATTATTAGCTTCTGCAAAAACATTGTACACAAAATGTAGAAAGATTGCAGTTTTAGGAATCTCACCATCTTGTCCCACCATCTGGTTCTACAAGAAAAAGAGGGATTTGGACTTTTCAGACTAACCTTGTCAAAATTAAGGTTGTCATCAAATGGAACTGCAACACTAAGCTTGGTCTTATTACGAAGCCATGTGATGTTGTTTCAACAAACATGTCAAAAAATTAATGCCCTATTAAATTTGAGTGTTTGAATAACTCCTTTTTCAATGCACATAGTATCCCATCACATGATATACTACCTTGTCCTTGTATTGTATGAATTTTCATGCAAATAAATCTTCTACTATAGAAAACAAGAGGAGAAGAATCCATACACGCTTCCAGTGTACAACATTGATTTTGTACACACAACTTTCATTTTCTTATAGGTGATTTTTTTCTTTTGCATGTTTGTATACATGTTTGAAATTTTGGAAACATAGACTGGCACATGGACTCTTTGACAGAATGCCTCGAAGAAATGTAGTCTTCTGGACTTGCGATGATCGCAGGATATGCCCAAACTTTACTTGTTGAAAAGACTTCAAAAATATTAAAGGGAATGCAATTGACAAGTTTAAAGTCAATTTCTAAAAACCTGTGCCAAAATGGGACAAGGGTATGGACATCTGTGAAAGTATAATGTGATTTATAAGGTTTCATTCCTTCTTTAAGGAAGGTTAATTTAAATCTCCCCATTTCAATAGAAAATCAGAGCCACATGTAAATACTTTGTCCATAGTAATCAAACAAGCTATCTTTCTTGTATTTACCATTTTTGTTATCGTGCTTGGTAATATTGAAAACCTTATCTAGGGAGATCAAGTGTGGAAATATTTTGATATAATGGAGATTGCTAGAGAGTAAAATGTAGTAGTTATCATGAAATGCACTATAAAGGTTACCTAAAACTACCTAGATATTCACATTTTTTAGGTTGGGAAAGGGAAATGTTGTGAACCACAAAATGTGTATGGTCCTTTAGTTTCAGCAATTGTAGTCACTCTAACGAACATCTTTATGCAACTTTTATGTCTTACAACTACTTGGATTATTTAATGCAAAGAGAGTAGTTTAAACTTTCTAATAATGTATTGGACATAATACTTTATACTTTTAAATTTAGAAAAGTAGTATCTAAATAATCAATGAACTATACTTAGTTCAAACTTTGTAACAATGTAGTGGACATATACTTTATACTTTTAAATTTATAATTTAGTAATATCTAAATAATCAATTCTATACTTTTTTCTTTGCTATAAGGTATGACATTGAATCTTAAATTATTGCACTTAACAAAATTTGAGTTTTATATATTGTATTTGTTTTTTCAAAAATTCATTTAATTATTTAATACGAATTTAAAAGTATGATCCCAATCTCAACAATATATGACTCCGATTTTAATAATACTTGATATTTTTTATATATTGTTTAAATATTCTACCCTTAAGATTAATCTTCTAAATAAAATTTTAAGTAGAAATGGATTTTAATCTATTTTAAGAATATTAATATGTAAATTATAAGAAGTTGTCTTATATTTATTTATTTTATATCTCATTTATGAAGGGCTAAATAATTAAACTTTTATAAATAATCATTTAATAACAAAGAGTCTTGACATCATAAAAGAGAAGAGATAAAAAAAATTGTCTTAGCAAATTTGAATTGAAGAGAAAATTCTATCCAAAGTAAATTAACACACTTATTTATCTACATCGTTAAAGATGAGTATAATCTTAGGCCTCTTGAACACATAACCATTCTGAAATCAACTTATTTTAGTTCTCAAGATTACAACTTCACTTTGTTGATTTTTTTAGTTTTGTTTGTTTCCTATAAGAATCTATTTAATTTATGAAATCTACTAGATTCCACTGTGCATTCAAAATTATTTATAGAATTTTTCAATCACAATTAAGATCTTTATGCAACTTTTATCAAATGGAGGAGGAATTTGGAGTGATCTTTAGCATTTTTAGTTATTCCTAGATAAACACATGAGGAAGATACAATTTATATATGAAATTGCATTCATGATTTTGCATAAAGGTCTAGAATACTCTATTTTTGACAACCTTTCCAACATATCATACCTCTAGCTTGATTCATGTGTGTTTTGAACTATGTTTCACTTATCAAGGAATTCAATTTATTTTATTATAAATCACACCCCAACTATATAGAGATTTTTCCCCCATCTCACCCCCAAAGCTATAAAGACTCAAACTACAAGGGATACTTCTCTCAACAAAGGACAATATTATTGCCACCTCATCCGTGCTTCCTTCTAACTAAGATTTGGTGATTTGTTGTCTACAATTGTTTAAAGACACTTAAATATCAAAATACTTGAACTTGTTGAAGGGAAATCGAGCTTCATTACGTTCTTGATTCAAAGGCTTTGTTTAAATTTCTCTCTCTCCATTTTCCTATCTCTACTTTTCTAATATCCATATAATTCCAACATAAAATCATGTTCTCCTTGTTTTTACAATGCTTTCACTATGACATACATCGTATATTTTACATATATTGCATCAACTACACCTTAAAGCATTCCACTATAGGCAGGAACTTTGACGCTTGTGTCTCTTGTTTGTCTAAATTTTCAATCATAATTACTCTTAATAAATATGCAAATTATAAATATATTTAATTACATGCAATTGTATAATTTGGTAAATAAAAATTCTACTAAGAAATTAATCATTACTCAATAGATTTTTTTTATAAAAAGATAATGCCCATATGCAAATTAAATTTTAGTATGCTCATATGCATTATCATAACGTTCATTTTAATTAGGTTTAATTTCATGGGTTCTATCAAAGCCTTTAAACAATCCCTAGTTGAAATAATTTCTAGGTTTTGTATTCTTAACAAACACAATTTTGGATCATTTTGAATCACAGACCTAGAAAACCCCATATCAATATTGAAACCATAATTTCCTAAAGAAACCCATTATACCCAAAATATAGATTGAAGATTAAATGTAAACACGAAAGAGAAACCACATCACCATAATAAGAACCCTATTCTAAGATTTTAGCAAACATGTGGCAGGCAAAGATTTACAAATAGAACATTTCCATATTCAGATGCATAAAAGACAGGGATCTGAGTACTAAAATTTCAAGGATTCAAACCCTACCTCAAACTACCAATTGATAGAATCCATGAAGAACAATTCAAAACCCTAGAAATCTTAATCTTTCTCAATTCCTCCAATCCAAACTAGAGGCAAAACCTATAAAAAAAAGTTGTGTAATTTGTGTGTGCAACAATGAGCAAAAGCATCCTAATTAAGGAAAGCCTACTCAACCTAGGGTTTCCAAATCTCATGCAACCCTAAAAGAGAAGTCAACTGATAATTGAAATCAGAAGAAAAAAAAAGCAAAAAAGCAAAAAACAAAAAACAAAAACAAAAACAAAAAAAAAAAAACTCAACTTTAAATTGACAAAGGAATTAATTGATTAATAAATAATAATTACAAGCACTTTTCCAATTAAGCCAATTAACTCAAATTTTTACTTTAAATTTATATTTTAATTTTAATAAAAGAATGTGCAACTTTAATTGCATAATAATATTTAATTAAAAAATAACATTTTTAGCATATTAATAACATGCAAATTGATAATAAAATATAAATTAATTAATTATGCCTTTCAATCTCAATTTTTAATTTAATAATTAATTAAATCCACTATTCCAAAAATTAGACTTTGTAATTAAGTCTTTTTAATTAACACATGTGTTTAATTAATTTTCATTTATTAAATAACATCATCTTGAGGCCAAGGCAGCCACTCTTATGGCGGACCTCTCTTAGGGCCGCCTGGGCATTTTTGCTAGTTTCAGGTTTTATTTTCTTTTTTAGAAATTGTAGCTGTTCTTTTGTTCTGGCTTTTTAGGCCTACTCTGCTCTTAGCTTCGTACTCTCTTTTGTTTTTTTTAATGTTTTATATCTAAATACTTTGTTTCGGGTTTCTGGAACCCTATAAAACCTGTTTTACTTGATCAAAAAATCATATTTAATATTTCCATATTTAATAAGATTAATTATTTATTACATAATTAATATAATAAAACACTTAACCATAACACCACAATCACATCAAACAACATGACTAGACAAGAAGACAAGAAAATTGACTAAACCCAAAATATCACAAAACAACACAAATGAAGGGTTCACTATTGACGTCACCTTGATGAATTTGGAAGGTAGAAAATAAGATACTTGTCCACTGTTTGAGGACAATAAATTTCTTAGGTTGGGATTTAGACCTATCTATTATCTCCCCTCTCTTACCATTGAGATATTGCGATAGGGCACTCCCATCCTGGCAATTTAGGGAAGTTGATGCTTGGTACCTGTAAACCTACATCACAAAGTTGAGCATATACATAATATAAATAATAGACAATGATGGGGATCAGTCGATCATGTGGATCTCACAATGCAAGTAACTATGTGTCCGTCCTCTACCACATCAGATACATCATACAGAAATGTGAGATAGACACACCACACATAATTATAAAACATATATGCCAACCATACACATGAAAGTATGGGGTCAGTAAAATAATCCTAACATATGCACAATCATCATGAAAATAACCAAAATATTCTGGCATTGATATTTAATAGTAGATTATGGGTGGGCACTACACTTCTCCTCCACATACTCTCTACTTTCCTTCCCTTCTTTATGGAATCTTGTCCACTATAAAGTAACCATCTCCATAGATTCTCTACAACATCCTCTACATACTCTATATGCAACCAACAAAATCTCAAGGATAAATTTATAACTATATCTTCTCTTAGGGTAAAAGCACAAAGTTGTGTCACGTTTCAGGACCACTTATCAGCACTGCTAAATTTGAAAATTTCTAAATAAATATTAATTTTTGTCAAACATATGGTTTAGCTAGATTCATTCTAGCTAAGCTAGTTAAGTCGTTAAACTTTTCCAATTAGAAATTTCTATTAAATGCATGTTTTATACAAATTACCAATGAAATAAAATTATTTCAGAAAATTGATGTTTCATTAAGCCCTACTCTTTTTAATGATATTTTTAAAAAAATATAAAAAAAACCCTTTGTAGAGCTCAGAGTCAAGATTATTGTCATATAAAGTTTATAGTATTTTGATTAGATCTAATATATTATAATTTCAAGATACAACAAGTAGGTATTTTAACATTCAAGAAGATGTTGCTTTAAATAAATAAAAAAATAGTAAATCATATAGAAAAAATTTATATTTGATAGTAGAGGAGAGAGTCCTCTTCAAGAATATGTAATTTTTTTTCTAGATGGTGTAGATTTGATAGGGGAAATTTGGTGGGAGATGAAAACTGTCAATTTCAGATAAGTTCAACTTTGAGTAGTTATAACAAAGAAAATATACATTGAAAACCAATCTTTCTTATTTTCTGCACTAGATATACATTTTATCTATAACATATTTTGAAATCAGAGGAAAAATAGATTATTTGCATATACTTGTTTGGTGGGAAATAGACCCTAGATTTTTAGCAGTTTTGAGCAATTGAAAAATGGACTTCAAAATTTAAAAAACTATTTCAATTCTTGTTCAAAAAAAATTCAAAAAATTATATGCATAAACTTCATCCAATTTTACACATTTCATCAGTTTACATTATCCTCAAATTTTAAATACAAAGACCACTTTTTATGTTGTTAAAGTTGAACATTTTGCATGTTGTCGTCCTTTTCCTTTATAAAAGTGTGACACAATTTTGTACTTTTACCCCAGACCTTTAACAAATATATGCTAAACTCATTATCACAAAACTCATCATAATTTACCTCATACTCTTTTTCTGCTCCAATATGTTCATCTTCATCATTCATATATTGATTGTGTTTCACCACTACAAACACATCATCCTTGTTCTTCATTGTCCTATTTGTCTGCAATGTTTAAAGGACTCATCCTCTATAGCCAAAATGAGTGCCCACAAATCTCCCTCTTCTACTACCCTAGTGTGTGAGGGATCTTCTCAATCTTCACATTATTTTTCTTCATCCACCAATTTATGGTCCACCATAACTGGTTTCTCCCCTCATCTTTCTTCTTTAAACTCTTAAATCACTGCTGCTATAACCTCCTCCATCAGTGCATTGTTTACAGGATCAATACTTCTGATCTCTTTCTCAAGAAACTCGCTTTATAACACATTCCTCATCTAACATTAGACTTTTGTGCTCCTCTATTTCATCCACATCCTCCAAAGGAATTTCTTCCACCGCTACAAATCATCCCATTCCAACCTCCTCTTTTATCATTCCTAAGACCTCTCGTGCCTCTTCTATCAAATTTTTCTCTAATACCACTTGATAGTGATAGAAACTATAAATATAATCAAATTCAATTCATTTTAACATCAAATCAATGGGAATTAATATATACTTATGCATTGGTAAAATATCAATGATAAAGACCCCAAGAATACCTTGAATAACACAATATCAAAGGATAATTTCATTCACAATTCAAGGGACTTCAATCTACACTTCCACTTTACTCACTCAACATGAATAACAAAAAAACACATTGATAGTTCAATTAAACTTTATTCTATAAAATAATAAACAAAGAAAGACTACACAAGAACTCTCTGCAACACTAATATCATTAGTAGAAACTCAGAGTTACATAATATGGCCTAGAAAATGCCTTGCTACTATTGATTGCACATTCCTCATGGGTGGATTCCTTTATACTATTCTCTAGAGATTATTCCCAATTGTTCGCAGCACAACCTCATACACTATTATATTTGTTTCCTCCTACCATCCACAAACACACTCCAAACCCTCTCCTCATTCTGGGATCCTTAACCTTAAACCTCCTTTCTTGAATTATTATATGCTTTTATTCTATTTGACTCATCCCAAATCCACAACCATTCATTCCTACGTATTAATTCCTTAACCAAAGAAGAGCCAAATCAATAATTAATAACTGTCATCGGTTTATTTCTTCATTTTGGCATTGTGTATGGATTTCTAGAATTATAGTTGCCATATGTAGTAGTAATGATCATGTGGTTGTTGACCAAGCTTGGAAGCTCAATGACATTATTTTGGAACTTCCTAAAACCATTTCAACAAATCCACCATTTGTGAATAATCAAAAATCAAGGATCTATTTTCATAGCACATAGGTAGATTGGCTATGTATTGGACATGTCACTAACAATCCAACATATGTAGTCTCATTAAGGGAAATTTTAGACTAATTGAGATGCTACTGCATCACATTAATAATCAGTATTATTTAATTTAAATATGTTCAAGGTCTGTTAATAGGAGTAATGCTTGGCCAAACAATCGTATCAGAAACACATAGCATTAGATTTCTATTTCAAGATTGGACACCCTAAATGGCTGCTAAGTAGATTATTTAGTCTCATTTAATTATCGACCAGGGACGTAAACTTGGAATGGTGTTTGCAAAGTATATGCTTCAAAATTCCTTGATTCTCATGGCTAAACCTATCGAATCAAAATATATTACACGTTAGGAATCTATACTATCTCAATTGAATGCAATTATGCTATGAAAATAGTAATCATGAGTAGGGGTTACTCTGCTCGCCTATGCTACAAGAATAGTGCACCAGTTCTGTTACTAGTGGCTACAGGAATAGTAGAGTTCTATTTACTTCTTAATGAGCAAAGAAATAACTTCTAAACTAATAAAATGATTCACTCACCAAGTGGGCCCCCTTGGATGAGTGAATAGAAATGCAATTTCAATAAGAGACTAAAACTCAAATTCTGCACTCTATTCAATCATGGAGGAAATATACTTGGAAAATAAATAGTGTTGTTACCCAAATTTTCCATTCTGTGTAAATTGGCCTGGTCTGCCCTATCTTGTTTCCTCTGTCTTGTTTTCCAGGCTTCATGTCTAAACCCTCAAAACCCCTTAAACCCTGAGTCTTTCATGTTTAAAACGAGGTAATAAGCCCTAAGCCTTGGCACGTTATGTTTCAAAGTTACTTTTTCCAATCACTTAGAGCATGTGCTTTATTTCTAAGTCGGGTGATCGCGTAACCTTCAGCAAATATTCTCTTTTATCTCCCGACTTCGCTTTTCCTGTGTCGCGTAGTCTCTTAACATGTTGGAATATTCCCTCTGCGTCTTTCGACTTAGCATTTTCTCTTTGGTCGCATGGTCGCCAGATCTATGTTACAAGTCACATAAGGAATGGGGCCCGCTCTCAGTCGCTTGATCACATGAAGAATTCAACAGTCAAGGAAAAGTCTTCCGACTTCACGATCAACTTCATGTCGCATGATCGCTTGATCCAGCCGTGACAAACAGTTAAGTTTTCTTCAGTCGCATGGTCTCGTGATTAAAAGGCAGTTAGGAGATAACATTCCCGACCCCGCGACTAGCTGTTTGATGTTAGCAAATTTAATCAGTCACCTTGTCGCTAGAACAGCACGATGACTCAGCTTTCCCCAATGCAAACAGATGGACCAGTGGCTGTGTGATAGGTGGCATATATCACGTGGATGTGGGTCCTCAATCGGGTGATCACCAGACGAAAGATATGGGTCACGCGACTTCGAGACTAAGTGTTTCTTTTCCCTTAGTCGTGTGATCGCTGGATAATTTAAGGGTATCCTTAGTTTTATAGCGATTAAATGCCAGCCGTTCGATGAAAAGTACAGATGATCTAACGGTGGTCGCCAAGTCTGGTGATTAAAGTGCCCTACGTGAAAAGTACTCCTGACTTGGCGATTAAGGCATTCAGATTGTCGCCAGAAGGATTTAAGGGGACTCGGGCGCTGTTTGAAAAGTCAAAAGGCTCAGACATAGGATCTCCCGACTTGGCGACTAAGCTTTGTCGCATGGTCTCGAGATAGAGAGATAACATCTGGCAATCAGGTGACATACCGTGACGGTCTGAGGTAGCAGTTAGGCGCTGGGTCGCTAGAAGAATGGTGAGTTAAGTGAAATGTCTCCCGACTTCAAAATTTCACAGTCGAATTGTCGCCACAAGTAGCTCAGGTGGGCCAGGGGTTAAGAAGCACAGTGTCACTGGGTCGTGAGATTTAACCAGGGGTAAGGACTGATGCTCGCGACTTAGAGACTAGCCGTTATTGCGTGGTTGCAGGAATTTGAATTTGAATTTCTGGCGGCAAGATGACAGGGGAAAACGCTCGGCAGCCATGGTTTCTCTATGCTCGTGTTCCAGATTTGATCAGAAGGGTTTCTAGTCATAGGGGCCATGCACAGATCAGTCTGCTGATATTTGAGTAGATTTGTTTCAATGTCGGTGAGTAGGAGGAGATTTAGCGTGTTGCAGGAAAGAACGGAGATATGACTAAGTTTCTAGAAGTGCCACGAGAAAGGAGGAGAAGTCTTAGGCGGTGACGAGGAGAACACTTGGCTATGCACTGTTCACAGACAAGAGAGACAGTTATTGCAGAGAAATATAGGTGAACAGGTGTACGTGACTATTCAGAGTGAACGTAAATGTTACTAGTCGTCATCTACCAAATCTGATTCCATTTGCCAGATCGAGGAGGAGCATGAAAATATCCATGAATATCTATTTGACTCGGTCATTCTCCACCCTCTCTTCTCTCTCTTTTCCTCTCTCCTGTGTTTTCTAGGGTTAGGGTTTCCCAGGACCATCTGAAGCTTGTTGCATCCTAAGGGATCCCAAGATGGTCATAGCCCTATATAT
>MU225739.1:35811-85630 GCA_018584345.1 Thuja plicata | reverse complement strand
ACTGTGAAGAAGTCTTTCCTTTTAACTGGTTTACTCATGACCTGGTTATGAAATATTTATGCATGCCTATACAGGGGACTTGTGTTTTACTTACAATTCAGAGTTAGTTGACCTAGGGGTTTATCCTCTGTGTGTTATGTTTTCATGCCAATTTCGGTGCATCACCTAGTAGGTAGTTTGCTTTCAGTCATTTCCCTTTAAAGAAATCCTTCTATCCCTTTCCCTCAAAGATTTACTTTCATGTTCAAGAAGAAAATTAAGGTGATTATCCAAGAGGAACCAGCCTAGAACCTGGAGGTCTCATCTCAGTTAGCATAGGTCCCACAACCTGGAGATGATTCCCTTGTTATACTGGATTATCAAGACCAAGAGAGCTTGAGATCAGAGGCGCAAATTCAGTGTATAACAAGTGCTACAATGTCAAATTCTATTCCAAAAATTGTATCAATTAACTCTCTGCTTCTCCTTGTGGAACTATGGAATTCCACTTATTTAAGGAGGAACTACACTACAACCTAAATCTAGGATCACTCCATTAATGAGGATCACTAATGGATACAGCATGCCCATAACAGAAATCTTGAACAACAATAGTAGGACTTCAAGTTCTTCCCAGAATGTAGCATGTAGTTGTTCTAGATCTTCATGTGGTGTCTTCTCAGGAACTAAACTGACTTGTTCCCCCGCGAGAGTTCTGTGACACGCCCAACTTTAATCACTTTAATTAATTCCTTTCTTTTTGTTGGCGCTTATGAAGGTAATGGCTGTCGTTGACCCTTTCAACACCATGCTAAAATTATTGAATATGCCATACCTTGACTCCTACAAAATGGTTAGTATGCATAAATTCTGACACATAAATGTATTTTATCATTTAATACTAAGAAAGAAGTGTGAGATTTCATTCAATATTCTTGCACAACATTCGGCTACAGGAAGGATACTACCCATAAACATAGCATAGGGAAAAGGACTATCTATTCAACATGCAATCACTTATATCTTGCAACTTCTATCCATCAGTTTCAAGCAAAATACATTATGTTTTTACCATCCATTTTACCTACTTATGTCCTTACATACAAAATATATAAAAACCATAAGTTTAAAGTCTTCTACTTTGAAAACAAAATGCTGAAAAAGGAAAGTAAACACATGGAAAAGATGGCCTTTTGAGAGGCTCATCATTCCCCCCAACTGCACTATTGTTGGTCCCCAACAATCATGAAATTTCGGATCCTGGATCTAAGCCTCAGGTCGCTGGCGGTCTTCTCCCCTGGTTCATCAACAACATGATTGAAGTATCCATGTATTTTCTGAAGTTTGTCCCACCTCTGTCTTTCCATAACCATATCATGCTCTTCTGTGTTCTCATTTACTGCCAGCAACGACTAAAGGAAGATTGGAGGTTGAAACCGTAAGGGCATCCAATAATTTAGTTGTGTGCGGCCCAGCATTATAAACCATGGAACATGGTGAGTAGCAAGGGTTAAATTTTGTGGAGAATGGGGCTCCCTAATTTTTAAGTCATGGGGCATCCTTATCCACTGCTACCTACAAGCTACAATCGCAGCCTCAACATCTTGTGAAGAATGTTTTTCCCAACCTGCATACCCCTATTCTCTGACTAGAAGAACCTTGTGAGACCCACTAGGGTTCATTGTGATTGAGATCCAATCAAGGAATGTCCGCCTAGAGCTTTGAACTTTAGACCTCATCATAAGGGGTGTGTCAACCTCACTGCTTCGATATGGGAGAGCCTAATGCTCTTTGCTGATCTAATTATGAATCTAGGGCATAACTGCCCTCAACTGCACATCTCCTACATAAAGAAGTGAATTCCATTCTCGGTTGTTAGGAACAACTAGATTGTATAGATATAACTCACATAACAGATTCTTAATAGGCATAGGTACTGATCAAAAGGCATCATAGAATGCGTGAGGTGTAGCAATGGAAGGATTTAATCCCTCAAAAATCCTTGTCAACTGAAAATTATCAAATTGTTCCTTAAGGAACAATGCATAAACTAGAGAAGGTGACCTACATGCCATTGCTGTAGGAATCAACTTAGTGATTTGCTCAATTCTCCTTCCTAATACTGCAATCTGATTTGTTTTCTGCTCAAGCTGACAAGCCTACTCCTCAATTATCCTTTTTAATTTCTCTGTCTCCAGTTCCCATTGTGACTTTTCCCAACTGGTATTTCAGTACAAACTTAATCATACTGCTAACGGTGTAGATAAATCTGAGGGTGGCATGGGTCCTTAGTGAAGGACATTAATCCACTCAGATGCAACTTGAGGGATCTTTACTTTCTCCACATTAGTGAAAGTAGCTCCTTTCCCCTTGTCACAAGTGACAAGGGTTTTTATCAAATCATTCACTTGGGATGATTCAGCTGCCTTGGCTAATGTATCCAATCTATCCTTTCTCATTTTCTCAAACACTTCTTCAAAAATGTCCTCATTCACTGGAGAAAATTCATCATGAGGAAGATTCTCTAAATTGTCATCAGAATCTTGACCAAAATTATTGCAAAATCCATCTATTTCTATAGAATCCTTATCACTTTCCACAAGGATGAATTCAACTTGTAGATCAGCTTGAACTTCTTCATCCACAATGTGGGCTAGGGTATCACCATCTTCTTTGTTTGAAGCCATTGCCTCTGAAGAGGAATTTTCTGCAGACTCGGAAGATTCAACATTTATAATTTAATCAAGGGTTTTTCTTTCTTTACTAGCACTAGCAGAAAGTCTAGGAATCGTCCTCACAGGAGTTTGAAAAGAGCTCATAGGTTCCTTGCATTTATTTTTGGTGGAGGACACCTCCCCTGTAGCATGGCTACAGGAGGTTCTTTTGGTGTTGCCTCCTTGGAAGAAAGCAAGGGTTCCTCAAGCATCTGATTCATATTTTCATTATCAGAAGGATGTTGTTCTGGAGTTGTTTCCTCTCTATCTATGGTTTTATCTTTTCCTTTTACAACAATAGACCTAGTTTCTTCAGACGGTGAAGTGTTAGGAGCGGCAACAGCTTCTCTAGTTTTTCAATCCTTATTATCAGAAATAGGAGTGTTATCATTGCAGGCTCTTTTCTACATTGGGTAGGTCTAGAAGAGGATGCATCAGGAATGGATTCTATTTTATGGATTACTTTATGAACCCCTATTTCTATATTAACCCTACTACCTACACCCTAGCCTCTTGGACCAACCACCCTAGGTGCTAAATCTTCCATGGCCAAGAATTCCTCGCAAGTCCCAATTGACTGTTTAATTAACTCCCTTTCTACAACCAACTTAATTAAATAGTGATGGGAAATGGATTGTGCTTTTCCTGACTGAACAAGAGATGCCTGCTTTTTCAAAATATTAAAATGAAAGCTAGATAAGTCTACTAGCCTGTTTTCATGGTGTCCAGGGTGCTCAGAATCTTGAAGTGAAGTCCATGCAGGTACTTGTAATGTCCCTCGCAGGTGAAGTAAGATATTATAAATGTGGCTGGCTGCAAAAACTCCATGGGTAATGACATTCTTGAAATGCCCTGCTTCTTATCAATTTCCAACTGTGGGTCACTATGCAAGGTAAATTGTGCCCTAGCCGAGCGCAATTCAATGTCCTTTGTCCACTTTTCCCCTTCCTATGGAAACTTTGTAACCTATGCCACAATATATTCTAAAAATTCAACCCTCAGACCTTTCACTACTGCAAACCCATTGTTCAAATTATTCAGAAATTGAAAAGCAATTTCATCATCGAAGCCATTAAGGCTTAAGCAGTGGTCCAAACATCCTTGTTTCTGAAATAACTCACAGGAAGCTAGGTCCCCAAGTAACACTTGATGATCCATTGGCTAGTTCCTCTGAAGGTCTCCGCCCTTTGCAAATGATAAAGAAAATAGCTCTGCAAGATATGCTCAGTTGCTAAAGAAAATTGAAAAATGCTTGGCCTTCCTATGGGTGCAAGATGTTTTTGTTTTGCTTCCGAGAAAAACTAAAGTATAGAATAGCTTTTAATTCTAAGCAAGCAAGCATTACTTTGAATGATTTTCATAAATGCATTCATGTGTGTTAAGGTTCGCCACCCAAACACGTCACAAAATTATCGTTATTATGTGATCCTTACTTTAATTTTCTTTCAAATCAACTGTTAAATCATGATGACTTAACCACTGAGTGATAGATAAGCTCCCACATGACAGCGGTCACCATGAAAAGACAAGAAAGAAATAATTTTTTTGCCTTTTCACTTGCTAAAATCAATTTGGAAGTATTGAAACAAGCATGAATTAAATAACTAACCCCTCCCCCCAACTAAGTATAAGGCATGGGTCCACCAAGACAGTGTGTGCAAGAATAGAAAAAAAAAAGTACACTCATTTCAAAATAATAAATGAATAAAATAATTTATGTGCAAAAGTATGTGTTACTAACCTGATATGCTACAGGAAGAGTGTAATGGTAGGCGACATGCACTGATGGAGTGATGTTATGGTGCGGACAGGTGGAAGAGAGAAAGGTGATGTAGATTTTTATTATGAAGAAATAAAATCACGGAAGGGAAGTGTTTATTATGGAAGCTGGAATAAAATCATAGCTTGGAAAAAATCTGGGTGGAAGACCCAGATGCGTCTGCTGTAGAAAGGACACTGTCTAAGTTCTGTTGGAATTGCTACAGGAAGTCCTGACGACTTGCAAGCTTGTGATAAATCTTTAAGCGATGCCCATTGACAAGGAGTTTGAATCTGACAGGATCAATTGTAGAGAGCTGAATGACACCATTTTCAAATACTGAAACTATTTCATAGGGCCCTAACCAATGGGTTTGAAATTTTCTAGGAGTATGCTGATATCTTGAATCATAGAGAAATACCCAATCACTAATGGAAAACTTTTTATCTTTTATGAATCTGTCGTGCCACTTCTTTCGCTATTTTTGAATCAATTCTATGTTATGAAGTGCAAATTTCCTATATTCATCCAATCCATTGAGCTGCAGGAGCCTATCCTCTTATGCTTTATTTAGGTTAATATCCAAGTCCAATGCTATCCTGAGAGTCTTATGGTGAAACTTGATAGGCACGGATGCAGATTTCCCGTAGACCAACTCAAAAGGAGTGAATCCAGTAGTGGTTTTCCAAGTTGTGCGGTAAGCCCAGATGGCTTCAGGAAGTTGAGTAGCCCAATCCTTTTTGTGAATGGCAACTATTTTTTTCAGAATGGCCTCTATCTCCTAGTTTGTGATCGTAGCGTGTCCATTGGCCTGAGGATGGTATGGTGAAGATTTACCATGCCTCACCGTGTACTCTTTCATCAATTCAACAATAAGGTTAGAGGTGAACTGTGCCCCTTTATCTGTTACTATTTCTTGAGGCAATCCAAACCTAGTGAAAATAAATTCATACAGAAACTCTGTTACTTTATGGTCCCTTGCATGCCTCATTACTTTTTCTTCAACCCATTTTGTGGCGTAATCAATGCATACTAAGATATAAGACTTACCATGTGAAGATGGCTCAATGGGGCTAACAAAGTTGATGCCCCACTTGTCAAATGGTGTTACCACCACCTGAAGCTACAGGGGCATTTCATCAGTCTTCATGGGACGTCCCATCCTTTGGCATCGATCAAAGTGCTGGGTATGCTTAGCTGCATCCTTGTGTAATGTAGGCCAATAATAACTGGTTGTCAATACCTTGTATGTTGTTCATTTTCTGAAAAAATGGCCACCACATGGCTCATCATGACATGCCCATAGGATGTCATAGGTCTCATCTTTATGGACACATCTATGGGTGACTTGATCAGGACCTGTGTAGAACATAAATCCAGATATCCATGAAAAGTTAAAACTTTTTTGAGTCAGTAGCCTTCATTCACGGGGTAAGAAATGAGGTGGTGTAGCAAGGTAGTCTGTGATGTCACCATACCATGGATTGTATGTTGCCAGAGAGAATAGGTGCTCATTCAGGAAGTTGTCATCAATTGCTACAGGATCATCAAGAACTTGTAATCTAGAGAGAAAACCAACAACTACATTTTCTTTTCCTGGTTTGTCAATGATAGTTATATCAAACTCCTATAGGAAGAGTAACCACCTGGCTAATCTACCGAAAATGGCCAATTTATTCATTAAGTATTTGATTATTGAGTGATCAGTATAAACAAATACTTCATGACCGGTTATGTAATGTCTGAATTTATTTAATGTATAGATTACAGCAAGGAGTTCCTTCTCAGTAATAGTATAATTTAGTTCTACACCTTGCCAATTTTTGCTGATGTTATAAATGGCATGCTCAACTATTCCTTCTTTTTGACCTAGCATTGCCCCAATTGCATAGTCAGATGCATCAGTGTGGATATGAAAGGGAAACTTCCAGTCTTGTCCTCTAAGAATAGGGGTCTTTGCCAACACATCCTTCAACTGCTAGAATGATGACTCACATTTTGTTGTCCATTCAAATTCTGCTTCTTTCTTCAATAGATTATATAATGGAGCATCAAGTTGACTGAAGTTTTTGATAAATCTCCTGTAGTAACCGGCATGACCAAGAAAACTTTGGACATCCTTCTGCTTTCCTGGGGTTGGGAGTGTGACAATTACTGCAATCTTTGCAGGATCAACCTGGATACCAAAGGATGAGAGGTAGTGCCCTAAGACAACTCCCTCCTCCATCATCATGTAACACTTCTCACTATTAAGTGAGAGATTGTAGTCCTGACATCTTTGAAGAGATTTTTCCAAATTAGCATAAGCCTCTTTGAATGTAGTTCCATATGCAGTAAAATCATCCATGTATATTTCAACACAGTCAGCAGTAATGTCAGAAAAAATGCTTATCACTGCCCTCTAGAAAGTATCATGTGCATTACATAACCCAAATGGTAAGACAGAATAAGAAAATGTTCCCCATGGATAGGTGAACATTGTCTTATAATGGTCTTCTGGTGATATCTAGATCTAGTTGTAGCCACTGAAACCATCCAAGAATGAAAAATACTTTTTGCCACCAAGGTTGTCAAGTACTTGGTCAATAAAGGGCAATGTAAATTGATCCTTCTTGGTTGCTTTATTAAGCTCCCTATAGTCCACAAAAACTTGCCATTTGCCACCTTTCTTTGGGACGATTACAAGAGGGGAGACCCACTGACTGTCAGAAATGGGATATATGAAGCCAGCTTGGAGAATTTTTTGCAATTCAGCCTTACTACATCTCTTAATGCAGGGTTTATTCTTCTTTGAGGTTGCCTAACAGGTCTGGACTCAGGACTGATATAAATCTTATGAGTACACAATTTTTTGTCAATCCCCTTCATGTCAGTATAGTCCCATGTGAAAGCTTGTTGATTATTTTGCAAAAGATGCTCAAGGCTAGACATCTGAGATTCAGTGAGATCCTTATTGACATTCAATTCCCTACCTAAGGCAATATACACTCTTTTAACTTTATCCAACATAAGAACTTCTGCAAAAGAAGGTGACTTTATTTCATGCGGTAACAGAGTATGGAGATAATCAGGTGTTGCAGTAGACTTGGATGAAGACTTTTGGGGCAATATGGTTTGTAGAGAATAGTTAGGGTCATGACATGAGGGTTCTTCAAACCCATACTGGTTTGTAAGGATTGCTAAAAGTATGTCATCCTCCTCTTGTGAGAGGTCATGAATGGATTTCTACCAATAACCATATGTTGCTGCACAAAATTGGCTTCAAGGGGGGCATCTCCTAGATCTGGCTAGACAACTTGGTCAAGTTCAGCTTGAGGTTTAGCTGGAGAATACAGGGTTAATTTCTTAGTACTAGTACCATCAGATATGTTCATTTTTCCTGAGTGGCATGCAATGCAAGCATCTGTTATGGCTAACCAAGGCCTTCCTAGAATTAATGGATACCCTCCTAGTGTGGCTTTTGGAGATAGGATGATGAAATCTGAGGGGTATTCTAAGGAATCTAGTGTGACAACAATATCCTCTACTATACCATCTGGTTTGATAGTTGAATTATCAGCTAGCTGGAGAATAGTGGGGGTTTCCCTCAAACCAATGATACTAAGCCTTAACAACACATCCATAGCCATAATATTAATAGAGGCTCCTAGATCAACCAAGACATTCTATATTTGTATACCATTAATGTGAATGGTAACCACTGGACTAACTGGATCAGAGTATTTAGGCATCAAGGTTTTACTAAGCATGAGATCAAAAAGTTGTCCAAGAACATGGACAGTATCAGGATATTTCTTTTTCCTACCAGGGTGCTTGATACAGACTTCTTTGATTTCTTTATTATAGATTGGAATTTCCTTGAGGGCATCTAATAATGGTATTTGGATAGTCATTTTCTTCAGTTAGTTAATCAAGTCATTTGCAATAGTATTCTCTTTAGGGGATACTGAAGGTTGGGCAAATCTCTACAGAAAAGGTGGGATTTTCTCAACTGGAATAGGTGGTGCAACAAGTGGAACAATAGTATTTTGATTGTCAGAAGCTTCCTTAGTATAAAAAACATCAGTTATTATGGGTGCTCTTGGTGCAGGCAATGTGGTCCCTGATCTTAGGTGGATATCATTCAATTGCAGTGAATAGGCTTGCTGCTTGTTATTTGGATTTGGATTTGGTTGAGTAGGCAGTTGTGGTTTCTAAGGACTGTTATTGGCTATAGAAGGAGGAGGCATAATAGCTTGTTGCTGAAGTGGAGGCATAATAGCTTGCTGCTGATTAGGTTTATTGGGTCCCCACTGAGGTTGTTATTGCCAGTTACCATGTGGTTGCCATTGGTTATTCTATTGCGGTTGCTGGTATGAATTATACTACTATTGATATGGGTTAAACTATTGTTGATATGGGTTAAACTGAGGTTTAAGGTTCTGGTTATACTATGGCTTCTAAAAAATTTGGTTATTCTGTGGCTGCTAGTTGGGCTAGTGATTATTCCAATTCTGTCCTTGAGGGAAAAAATTGTGGGGGTTTTGATTCTGCCACTGATTACTGTTATTATTATTATAACCAAAATGATTTAAGGGTCTTGAGGCATACCTTGTCTCTGAGCCCATGGTCGCCTTTGAGCCACATAAAAGACCTCTCCATTCTCCTCATCTATTGCCTTGAACTTGGTGGGCATTGAAGTAGTGTCCATAGATGCAATATTTTTGGACTTACAATTTCTTTTCTTCTCCCTACAGTGGGAGCAGAATTCAGCCAACATAGCATCCACATCCTCTTTCTTCCTTCGGGCTTGCATGGTATCTACCTAAGTGGCCACATCATTGATAATATCCTGCTTGAAGTCAGACACGAAGTTGGACAGTTCTATCTTAGACACACCAGAGCCATTTGTCTTTTGAGGCAAGTCCCTTAATCCTCTTCCTTTTTTTAATGTAGCCCTTGAGTAATTCATACATATGGTCTTAATCTCTGCCCATTTTTTCTGGGTGACGTCACCACTAGCCATAAGGTCCAAGGCTTCTATGCTTCCTTCATTGATACCTTTGAGGAACAGACGCTTCTGTGATTCCTCATTCAACTGGTGTTGAGCATTGCGTTGCAAGTTATACATAAACCTGGAAACATAGTTTTCCAAGGTTTCATCCTCTTTCTGTGACATCTTAAAGATGTCACCTCCTTTTAAATCCTATCCTATACAGTATTCTTTGTATTTTGCAAGAAACATATTGCTCATGGCATTCTAATTTGGTACGACATTAGCTCCGAGGCTCATAAGCCACCTTAGAGCAGCCTCTTTGAGAGTTGACGGAAACAACTTCAGCTTATGGGTATCAATTGTGTATTTGTAGCTCATGTAGAGGATATCAAACTCGAAGAGGAAGGTCTCAGGATCTTCAGTGATAATTCCATAGAATTTTGGCAATGCAGCAGCTGGAATGTTCTTTAGGTTTTGGTTACCGTGTTGAGGAGGAATTGGGAAGGGAAAGGTAGGCTAAGCCATCCTTGGAGGAGAGCCTGGTTGCTGCTGTGGTGGCTACTATGGTGGTGGCCGATATACAATAAGAGCTAATGGGTTGTTGTGATACTAAGGCTCATCATAAAGGACTTCTAGATGTAGAGATTATTCGGAGGATGAGGGTGATGAAATTTCTCCTTGGGCATCTACAAATGGATTTTAAAACAGGTCTTCTTCTTCACTATCTACTTGAGGTTCTTCAGGCTCGGGGTTAAAAAGAGAAAATTGTTCAGCCTGGTATTGATGAGGAAGGAATCTTCCACGAGGATCTCTTCTTTTATGCATAAAATGCTTGCTTAAAATTAAATCCTAGATTATAAAAATTGGAATAATGAACACCAAAGTGGCTTGAACTAACACCATCCCCAACAACGGTGCCAAAAATGCTTGGCCAAACAATCATCTCAGAAACACATAGCGTTGGACTACTATTTTAGGATTGGACACCCTAAATGGCTGCGAAGTAGATTATTTAGTCTCATTTAATTATCGACCAAGGACGTAAACTTGGAATGGTGTTTGCAAAGTATATGCTTATAACTTCCTTGATTCTCATGGTTAAACCTATGGAATCAAAATAAATTACATGTTAGGAATCTATACTATCTTAATTGAATGCAATTATGTTGAGAAAATAGTAATCACGAGTAGGGGTTACTCTGCTCACCTATGCTATAGGAACAGTACACTAGTTATGTTACTAGTGGCTTCAGGAACAACAGAGTTCTATTTACTTCTTAATGAGAAAATAAATAACTTCTAATCTAATAAAATTATTCACTCACCAAGTGGGCCCCCTTGGATGAGTGAATATAAATGCAATTACAATAAGAGACTGAAACTCAAATTCTGCACTCTATTCATTCATGGAGGAAATATACTAGGAAAATAAACAATGCTACAATGTCAAATTCTATTCCAGAAATTGTATCAATTAACTCTCTGCTTCTCCTTGTGGAACTACAAAATTCCACTTATTTAACGAGGAACTACACTACAACCTAAATCTAGGATCACTCCATTAATGAGGATCACTAATGGATACATCGTGCCCATAACATAAATCTCAAACAGAAATAGTAGGTCTTCATGTTCTTCCCAGAATGTAGCATGCAGTGGTTCTAGATCTGTGTGTGGTGTCTTCTCAGGAACTGAACTAACTTGTTCCTTCACAAGAGTTCTGCAACACACCCATCTTTAACCGCTTTACTTAATTCCTTGCTTTTTGGTGGTGCTTCTGAAGGTAACGGCTGTCGTTGACCCTTTCAACACCATGCTAAAATTCTTGAATGTGCCATAACTTGACTCCTACAAAATGGTTAGTATACATAACTTCTGATGCGTAAATATATTTTATCATTTAATACTAAGAAAGAAGTGTGAGATTTCATTCAATATTCTTGCACAACATTTGGCTATAGGAAGCAGACTACCCATAAACATAGCATAGGGAAAAGGACTATCTATTCAACATGCAATCACTTATATCCTACAACTTTTATGCATCAGTTTAAAGAAAAATACATTATGTTTTTACCATCCATTTTACCTACTTATGTCCTTACATACAAAATACATAAAAACCATAAGTTTAAAGTCTTCTTCTTTGAAAACAAAATGCTGAAAAAGGAAAGTAAACACGTGGAAAAGATGGCCTTTTGAGAGGCTCATCAAGTAATACAAACATTTATATATTCTAAATAAATAAATTAAGTGTTAGATATTTCTTTTTTTCTCACGGTGTAATTAGAATCCCAAAGGATACATAAATTTGTATGGCAAGTAGACATGAAGTTTTATTTTACTTCAATTTATAATTTTCTAATACAATACATTGAATATATCCAATAGCACCAACTTTGTTAAATATTGTTAATTTCTCAAAGGATATTCAAACCCCAAGCTAGACTATAAAGAATTTTATTCTTGATAGTGTAAGTATGTTTAACTCCATTGAAAATTTTAATAATTGTCATGTGTATCATGAAGGTAACTTATTTGCGGAAAGGTTGGCTAACCTAGGGGTGTTACAATCTAATATGCTAAGGTGGGAGATTAGCAAAATTATCTATGAAGACATTAAAATGCTAATTCAAAATTATTATAAAGAGTGCTAATTTTAAGGTGATCTGGGGAATGATCGATTTGTATTTCAAAGTTGTGTGGAGTGGCTTGGGATGATATGTCCTCCCCTCATAATGGCACATCAAGATACCACCTTCTTTATGAGATTCATTATCTACATTTGGAGTGTCATTTTTATGGTTTTGACCCTCTTTTATCTTCACTCCAATCTATGGGTGGAGATTGGGATAGGGAAAATCCTATTGTCTATTGGAAATGGGAGAAGAAGCATGAGGTTTAGAATGAGATCGCCATGGTGGTCTTACCATATATATCCAGAAATTACATGGATTTGATCCACAGATTACCTTTACATTTGTGAAAAGTTGGGATGAGGGAACTCTTAAGGTGTATGGCATTGAATTACTTATTTTATAGGAGTTTGAAGCAAAGTTTTCTTATATTACCTTGGTGGGAGGAAGAAAAATTTATAGAGATAGGAAATGTGTTGAAGAAGCCATGGTAATTTATATTAAGAAAGGTGAAATGGACAAAGTCAAGAGGATTATTGATGGAGCTTAGAATAGGTCTTCTAGCAAGTGTCTTTGGGTGGAGGTTTCATAAGTCATCATGAAGTATGCTACTATAGATGGCCGCTTTTTTGTCTTGTTAAGTTATCACTTTGTCATTCTTAATAATTTTTGGCCTTAAAAATGCATATATTTTATTTGTTCTAATCTCTATGCCATAGTTTCCAAGTTCATGGAAAAATTCTCTCTATCCTAGTCATTTATCGGGGTTTGATCCTCCTCATAATGGAACATGCCAAAGACTTATCAATTTAAAAAAATCTTATTCCCAAAATTAGGATTGAATTTTAGAAAAATGTCCAACATCATTTTGAGGACTACCGTCCTAATTCAAAGGATGCCCCCTCTGATGAGAAAGCCTATTTTAATTTAGGAAAACCTAAAATCCCCAAAAGGGAATCCTTGGGCTACTATAGATTTTTTTTTTATGAAGAGGATTTAGATTATATCCCCATAGAAGGGTTTATCCCTAACTCTTATGGTGTTAGTAGTGATTTGAAGCGTAAAGGGAAAGTGGGGGCTTCTTCTCATCTATTGGCAAAGGAAAAGGGGAAATTCCCTACTATTTCCCATTCATAGGGTGGTGGGATAAATTCATCAAGTGTGAATAAACTTAAGAAGAAGATTGATATGAGCACATACCTTTTTTTTAGTCTCTGCATATTTATATTCCTATAGATATTGGAAAATATACTCCCTTGTAGAATGAATCTTCTATTTATGATACTATTAACATGACTAAAAATGTCAACGATGTCACCCATAGCCAAAGTTATCTTTTCATGGAAATGGTGTCTGAGATTAATGCTCTAAAGGACAAGAGTGTTCAAACTCAAAATATGCAAAATATTGAGAAAATCTTGTCTATATAAAAGAATTGGCCAAGGGAATTAAGGATTTGAAGAAAGGAAATGAAAAATATAGGAAATTTTTTGAGGATTCCTTTTCCAAAGTGTAAGAAAAATTGAGAGAAGTTGTTGTTATGAGTCACATGGCCATGGAGAGTAGCTTGGAAGGGCTAAAACATTTGAATGCTCAGGTAGAGGATATTCATGATCTATCTAAACTTGTTTCTAGTTCCCCTACTGGTAGTATGAAGTCAAATAAATATTTTTGTTCAAGAGGTGGCTTCTAGTTCTTTCCCTCGCCCTACTACCAATCTTTGCAGTACAAACAAATGCAATACTCCCATTGACAACATCATCTATAAGGTTTATAGGATTAGTGAAGATTTGATTCAAAATAATGAAGACTTATTGAAAACTTTGTAAGGTCTTTGGGGCTTATGTCCCTTACTTTTGTTGCCTTTGTTTTTTATGCAGGAGCATCCAATGTGTAAGAGAAATCTTGCATCAGCCAAAAATATTGTTTATTTTTACTAAAGGGCTAAGTTGGGCAGAGTTACTATTTTTAGAATGTTTACACCTTTGTAAGTATTTTGTTTGAGCATAGGTTATTTCAATTACTTTCCTGGTAGTGATTAGAAACCAAGTATGAACATTCAAAATTTTACTTTTCCCTTTGACTACCTGACACCATCCATTTCAAGTAAGTTAGGCTCTCTTCCCAACTTTCAAAGTGGTTAAAATGCTATAGCTTCCCTTAGATGACCCAACATCATGCATTTTTGAAAAGTCAGGCTCTTGTCGAACCTTGAAAAGTGGTTCAAAGGTTTTAGTTTCCCCTTGACTACCCACCTTCATACTTTGTCAGCAAGTCATACCTCTGTCAGAACTTCACAATAACAATATGTGAGTTTAAGATTATACACAACTCCTCAGTGACATATATTATATGGCGGTGTGCATTATTTCAATACATAAAAAATGATAGAGAAGAATCACTTAGGCGGAAATGTGAACCCTAGGCACCCAAATTAGAAAGTTTGACTTTCTAGAATATTTTATGGCACTTATTTGTGCTATATACGTAGGCATGAATTAGGGTTTTAGAGTTTGTTAGTTGGAGAAGTTCAGTTCCAGAAAGATAGTTTGTGGCTATCTCTTCTAAATTATTCTAATGAAAATTTCCAAATGTGAGGTGGTTTATACCAAGACTGTGGTTATGGGTTTGAAAAATAAGTAAGGAAAATGCTTTCATGAAGGAATTGTGGTGGAGGAATCACTGGTGTCATAGAAGAGGGTTTTAGATCCCTCTAGAGACAAGTACAAGCACTACAATTGGACCTACAAAGAGGAGCTGATATTAGGGTAAGAAATGAGTAAAAATAAATATAAAGATGAACAGTTTGAAGAAGAGAAAGAAACACCTAGGGGCCCTGACAAAGCTATATTTTTTCCTAGGTCATTTCCAAGATTGGAAAGAGACCCAAAATTAATGTTTTGACATTTTTTGAAAATATTAATCTAGAAGATTTGATAAATTGGATCAATGATATGGAAGAGTACTTTGAGTGTGAGGAAATATAAGATCCTGATAGGGTCAAATTCATAAAGGCCAAACTAAAAGGTCATGCTAGAATTTGGTAGAAAGAGGTTAAGTTGGAGAGAAATAGAAGAGGGAAGGAGAAGGTAATAATAAGTTGGAGACAAATTGAAGAGACAATTCATTCCTGTAGACTATGAGCTTTATTTGATCAAGAAAATACAAGGGTTGAAACAAGTGGGAAAATCTGTTCAAGAGTGTACAAAAGATTTCTATCAAGTCCTAATGAGAACGAATCATTCTGAAGCCAATAAGTAGAAAGTTTTACATTACATAAATGGTTTGAGGTGAAGTATTCAAGAAGAGTTCATAATGGTAAAAATATCTACCATTGAAGATGTGTATCAATTTTCTTTGAGGGTAAAAGAAAAATTGATCAGGAAATTTGAGGAAATGCAATAAGAGACCATGATAAGGAGAAGATAACTTATCACCCACATAAGTTGGAAGTGCATGCCCTACAAAGGTGGATCGTCCTCCATTGTGCAATGAAGTATGTGCAAACATGTGCAACAATGTGAGCATGATAAATGATAAGTGAACTAAAGATGGAGACAACAGATAAAGTGGAAATGTGATGACAACTATCACCATCTAAAGTGAATTTTTTCCTAGACCGCGTGCAAATAAAGATCCAAGCTCCTAAGTTTCTCAAATGCAAACTACTATATATGCATTATCTTAAGTAAGGTTAACTAAAGTATAATTTGTAAATATTGAATTACACCAACACCCCCTCCTTAAGTGCAACTTAGGGAAATGCAGTTAAGCTCACAATACAAGATGGGTTCCAGCTACTAGGTAATATTAAGTACCCATGTACAATATGCAAGTGCAACGTAAAATAATGCAATCTCTCAGAAAGTGGAAAAAGGGAGAAAACCTAGCAGAACAAAACTCGCCCCCAAAAGAGAGAGATGAGAACACGGAAAAAACTCTCAAAGATGAATGAGAAGGACATTTACCTATTTTAAATATTTTGTAATTGAATTTAGATCTACTCAATAGATTTTATCTATTATATGACTCTTTTTTAACTCATGTTTATGCTTTAAATATATCACTTTACAATACAATTTAAAGAAAGGTGTTATAGTAAGCTCAAGATGACCAATAAAATAAATAACCACCTTAACATCAATGTAAAATAAAAGAATTTTTATAAATTCATATTAAGTCAAAATTAAATATTTGATTTTTAATTCGACAACCATGAAACTAACCTAGTTCAATTCTAAGTTTACATATCGGACAGCATATTCTAAGAGATTTTTTAATTTTTATTTTGTTTTAGTTGTGGATGAATAACGGTACGGCTCATTTATTTATTAGATTGTTGTTTTCGATCAATAAATACAAAGATCCAACTGCATTTTCGAGAGTTTTGAAGTAAGTTTGTGGATGAGAACAATGGCATTCTTCTTCATATTCTTGTCATGTACTTCAACGTCAAACTTTAAATACAGTTTAATCTAGAGTAACGATAGGCCTAATTTTTTCAATTTCATTGTGCACGAAGATCCTAGACGAAGGAACGCGATCTAAGTCTCGTCCCATCGGCAACTCTTGTTTTGCCGATTAGATCCTCCTAGACGAAGGATTGCGATCCAAGTGTTGTCCTATCCGCAACTGCGTTTTTGCCGATCAATAAAAATATTGCCCTAAATTGTTATTGTGTTGATATCATCTTTTCCTTTCCTTTGAAGAATTATGCATCGACTTGCAAACGACATTTTATTCTTCCTATAAAAATCCTCAATTCATCTTCAGACCATCGAATACCTTTTTGTTTTAGAAATTTTCTTCTGGGCAAGAATGGA
Organism: Thuja plicata; assembly: GCA_018584345.1. Classification (NCBI taxonomy): domain Eukaryota; kingdom Viridiplantae; phylum Streptophyta; class Pinopsida; order Cupressales; family Cupressaceae; genus Thuja; species Thuja plicata. Next base: position 68,744 of record MU225739.1, on the reverse strand, counting down.
AAATACTTGGTTTGCTACCTTCATCCTCGCATTCCTTGCTGTGTCAGTGACATCGTTGGGGAAAGCGGAAGACGCAGATGCCAGAAAGCCCTATATTGTACAAATGGCTAAGGCCATGAAGCCTCATCATTTCAATCTACACCAACACTGGTACGCTTCATTGCTCAGCCAGGCCTCGCGATCTGACAATGAGTTGTTATACACATATCACACTCTCTTGCACGGCTTTGCTGCGAGCCTGAACAGCGCAGAGGCTGAAGCCATTGAGGCTATGGAAGGGTGCTTGGCTGTAATTCCCACGTCCTTCATTAAAATTGGCACCACTCACACCCCTGAGTTTCTTGGCCTTGCCTCCATTTCCTCTCATTCTTCTGGATTGTGGTCGCACTACTCCACATATGGCAAAGATATCATCGTGGGCATGATCGACACTGGAATATGGCCTGAAAGCAAGAGTTTCAATGATGAAGGCCTCGGTCCCGTTCCGGCTAGATGGAAAGGCAAGTGCGAAAGCGGGGAGAATTTCAATTCCTCCAATTGCAATAGAAAAATTATTGGAGCTCGATACTACTACAAAGGCTACGAGCAGGACGCGACTCCTATTAATCAAACAACGGAATACAAATCTTCGAGGGACCGCAGCGGCCACGGCACACATACAGCTTCCACTGTTGCCGGAGCTTTTGTGCCTGTTGCGAATTTCTTAGGCTTTGGCAATGGAACGGCTAGAGGAATGGCCCCTCAAGCCAGGCTGGCCATCTACAAAGCCTGTTGGGAAGGTTACTGCTACGACGTAGACACGGTTGCTGCCATGGACCAAGCTGTTGCTGACGGCGTCGACATCATTTCTATCTCAATTCATTCAATTGATGTGCCATTTGACCAGGACGTCAGGGGCCTCGCCGCATTTGGGGCCATGCAAAAGGGTGTTTTTGTTTCGACAATTGCAGGCAACTACGGACCTTATTCGTCTACACTGAGTAACACGGCACCCTGGATGACTACCGTGGGTGCGAGCAGCATCGACAGAGATTTGCCTGCTTCTGTTGTCCTCGGCAATGATGAGATTTACAGAAGCGCCTCTACCTATATCACAGTAAACGGAGCGTTCCAAGGGCCTCTTCCTTTGGTTTATGTATCCACTAGCAATAGCTCAAGGCGTTGCCTCGATGGCAGCCTTGATCCCAATTTGGTGAAGGGTAAGATCGTTGTGTGCGATCAGCTGCTGTTCTCCAACAACGACAATGAGAACGACGGTAGAGGGAAGGGTGCTGAAGTGAGCAAAGCAGGGGGCGCAGGAATGATTGTTGCAAATGAAAGGCTAATTGGGACCCAGCAGCAATTGACGGACACTTCTAATCTGCCTGCCATCACTGTTAGTTTCACAGTTGGGGAAAAAATCAAAGTCTGCATCAACAGCACGGTCAATAATGCCATGGCCGCCTTGAACATCACAGGCTCAAGTGTTGTGGGAAAGCAACAATTGCTCCCACCGTAGCTGCGTTTTCATCAAGGGGCCCAACCAAAGGCTATCCACACATTCTCAAGCCCGACATGATTGCTCCCGGTGTGAATATATTGGCAGCATACACCGGAGATGTTGCGGACTATGAGTTCGATTCCGGGACTTCCATGGCGTGTCCTCACGTTAGCGGCGTTGCAGCTCTGATAAAAAGTATACATCCGACGTGGAGCCCTGCGGCCATAAAGTCTGCACTCGTGACGTCTTCTTACACGCTTGATAACGCAGGGCAGGCCATTAGGGATTCATATAATATGGAAGCAGCCAACCCCTTTACAATGGGTGCAGGTCATATTGATCCAAATGCTGCGGTAGATCCTGGACTTGTCTACGACATGGCACCTCAAGACTACGTCAACTTCCTCTGCTCTCTCAACTACACCGAAGAAAAAATTGCTCTCCTCACAAAAGAGAGAGTTTTCTGTCCCAAGGCCACATTGGAAACAGGCGATCTCAACTATCCATCCTTCTCCGTGGTGTTTGAGTCAGGCAGTAAATCGGTTCAGGTGAAGAGGAGAAAAGTGAGTTATGTGGCTACAGAAGCTCCTGCAGTTTATCAAGTTACTGTGAAGAACCCTCCTGGAGTAAACATAAGCGTGGAACCACAGAAATTAGTTTTCAGAAACCTGAAAGACACTGCTAGCTATAATGTAATCTTCCGAACCAATTTAACCTCTAGTGATGTGAAAATAGGATTTGGAGAGATAGCGTGGAAGTGTATCCAAGGTGGGAAACAGCTTGTTCGTAGCCCAGTTGCCATAATATGGTAATTTCGTTCAATTCTGGAGGGTTCATATTATTGTTCTCGTCGCCTTAACATTTCCTCTTATACCTTGTGATTTCCTTCTAAATTCCACCCCCCCGGTAATTTTCTATAAACTACTCTGATCCTTTCGTTCGTAAGTGAATTAATGTCAATATATTGCTGTCTTTAGATCTTTAGTCATTCTATTAGGCTTGATTCTTATAAATTAATAGCTTTTTTCTGACGTGATAAGAGATTAATTCCATTTAATATCAGCGTTAATTGGACCTTAAATTCCCTGCATAAATTTATCTTCTATTACTACACGAAATTTGTTTTTCTCTTGAGAAAAAAAACACAAAACTTTTTGTACAATGGCAAAAGAGGAAGAAGGCGACTACAATTGAGAAGAATATTTCTGCATAAGAATCTACTAAACGTTTTTCGATTTCGGAATAGTCCTCAAAGAATAGCCAGTTAGTGGGAGTGGTTGAATATGATGCTACTATTGTTAACTTTGATAAAGTATTTTAACTTTATTATTACACGCGTGTGAGCATTATTGAAAAAATTACCGAGCTAAAATAGAATATCAATAATTTTATTCAATAAAACTTAAATGACTCAATATAGAAACATTCAATCAATCATCAAGTATTTCTGGTGAAGAAGTAAAGACGTTGATTCTAGTTAAAAAAGTTTGTGTTTTAACAATGTCGTCATTAGACATTATAATATTTGAAAGACAATAAAATAAGTAAAGGAGAGAAAAGTAAATCAAGCTTGTAGAGATACATTGAGTAGGAGAGGAATGTTCTAAACAAAAATGAGATTAGAGTTCATTTTTTATTAAAATAAACTAGGTTTTAAAGGGACATCGAAATCCTTTATATCAAGAAACTACCAATAGCAGAGGAAAAACAAATGAAGCACAACAATAAAACAATGGCTAAACAATAGAAAGACTGCCAAAAAAGGGTCTAAAATCCTTTAACATGGCAATGACTTTTAGCCGAAGGACCTTGCAAAGGAACTGAGCCCAAATTTTGTTGATCATCAGCAACACTCTTCTCCTAACTAGCAACAACAACAATGGAGGACATAGCTTTCCCCTTTGTCATAGTACTACATTTCAGGGCCTAAGACTTTTCATTTAACATTTTGTGTCCATCAGTGCGCCTTTGGAACCACAACTCTATGTTTCTCGTCCACCTTGCCTTTAGTCTTGTGCAACATCATAATTTTATCTTCATGCTCTATCATCATTGTCGTGACATCCTTCACAACCGTTTGGATTAGAAAAATCATATTAAATTGGAATTATTCATATCAATTCCTCGGTTAACGCTATAATGTACCTCATTAACCTTGTTGTTATGGGAATTAACACTTTTGTTTTAATAAATTTACTTTAGACACAAGCCAATTGAAAAGTTTGGTTTGATAATCAGCCACCTCTTTAACTAACACTAGCATATCCCATGTTCCAACAACAAGGATACCTTTCTCCAATTCTAAAAGGGTCCCTTTCTCCATTTTCATATAGATTTCAATGTGGAAACTTCCTTACATTTTGCAAGGGGCCACCATAGATTTAGGAATAATAAAAGAAAAATACTAAGATGGCCAAAAATGATAACTTATGAACTCATGAAATAATGATTAAACATCTCCATCTATTTGTGATGTATACGAGAATGTTACTCTAGACCCTTCTTCCCTCAAGAAACCCACCATGAATCCTCAAAATGATGGATTATTTGGGGAATCTTAACCGCACCATCCTTTCATAAAAGAATGCATGGAGATGTCATAGTGGACCACTCTTCCTTAAAATTTAATAGGGAGTCACCTACCTCCTCAATAGCTCCTGATATGGATGATTCAAATTATTTGAATTTCTTGTGAACAAAATTTGATTTCCTTATTTTGGTAGAGACACAATAGATGAGAAAAGTCCTTGAATGCTATATTCGTTGATGACAATATTGTAGACCTTATGGCAAGACATAAATTGTCAATTAGTGTCAAAACACTTAGTCATTCAGTGTTGCCCAACTATTCAGTGTTTCCTGAGTATTCAGTGTTGCCCGAGTATACAGTGTCACCCGAGTGTTCAGCATCACCTGAGTGACAGTTTATCACTCGAGTAGTCTTTTGGACCCGAGTGACAGTTTGAAGCCGACTTTGCATATATTGTTAAATATAATTTTGTTTATTGCAAGCTGGCTTACAGAGTTATTTGTTGGATAAAGATATATATGTAAGATATTTTTTTATCTAATATGCAGATAAGGAATATGATTATGTGAAGAGTATGTATGCATAAGGCATGCAAATGACAGTATGATTTAAGTGTAGAAGTATTCAGGACAATATAGTCTCATCTATCACATTCAGGTGATCAGTTATATTGAAAGGATCCTATTCAATAATCACAGTTACACATAGCAGATCATCAACTGGTTCATTCTCATAGGTGGATAAAAAAAATCCTGTAACAAGGTGGACCTAATAGTCCTTTCTTTAAATCTATTAACCAAGTTGCATTACTTATTGTATTGTACAAAATCCTTTAACAAGGTGGACCTAACAGTCCTTTCTAGGATCCTAACATGGCAAACCATTAGAAGTGGTCATTGTAAGCTCTAATAGGCTAAATTTATACTGCAGTACTAAATATTGTGGGTATCATCCCCACCCCATTTTTACTTTCTTTTGGAAGGTTTCTAGGTAACCAAATATTGTGTTATGTGTTCTGTATGATTCTTTACTTTCAAGTTATATGCATGCAAACAAATAAGTTAATCTAGTTGTGGATTAAAAGGATTAAGTTTTATTGGTTCCTAATTCACCCCATCCCCCGCTGCCCCCCCCTGGTCCCCCGCCCCTCTTACTCACTGGGCACATCATATAATTCCAACAATTGGTATCAGAGTGGTGGTTCTCTTATCAAAACTTTAACAGCTTGAGAAATGATCAGAGGATATGGAAACATGCAGACTGGAGAAATCCAATGAGAATAAAAGATAGATCTTAAAGTGGTCATGGATCAAATCACAATACTTAAGGAGCAGCTCTCTCTTTCCCTGAAGAGAAGAAAAGAATTAGGAATGAAAAGAACTATATAGAAGAAAGAATTGAGGAATTTTGCAAAGATAGAAGCTTAGAAGAATCTGATGCAGCCATTGAAGACTTGCTTGCAAAGAATCTCACTTTACATGAAGAAGTCAAAAAATTGAAAAGAGAACAGGAAGTTCACTCAATCAGAATGTGTGAAGTCATGGAACTAAAGAACAAAGCAGAAGATTACAGAAATATAGCACAAGAAGATAAAAGACTACTAAGTACAAGATTAGGAGAAAAATAAAATGAAATCCAACACTTGTCACTTCAGCAAGCTGATTTGGTAAGTCAACTCAACAATGCAACACAAGAAGTTGTCAATCTAAGGACAGAAAATGAATGACTGCAGAATGATCTCAATACTGAAAAACAAACAAATGAAAGTACTATGAATTCACAAACTACCATGGATAAGGAAATAGAACTTAGACATCATGGACAAACTGGATTAGGTTATATTGAACAAGGTGAATCCTCACAACAAGGAGCTAAAAGGAACAACAAACCTACATGCAATTATTGTGGTAAGTCAGGACATACATCAAATAAATGTTGGAGCAATGGAAAGTCAAAATTTAATGGTAAATGATACAGTTGCAAGAAACATGGACATAGAGAAAGTGAATGCAAAGAGAAATCTAAGTTTGAAGGGAAATGGTACAAATGCAACAAACAAGGTCATAAATCTTCCAAGTGTAGAACTAAGAAATGGAATCCTGCTGAACAATTAGCCAAGGTAATTTTTGGTTGGAATTACAACGCTTGGTATAGATGTTGTCACTGTGTTGAATATGGACACATTGGTGCAAATTGTATGAAGAATCACTTTAGAAAAAGAGATCCTACTACGAGATGTTATGTGTGCAAACAACTCGGTCATCTAAGCAAGAACTATATGAACAGTGAAAAACTTGATACTAGTTTTGAGAGTGAAAAAGCCAAAGTCTCTGAAATCAGTACTCAGATGAGCAAGCAATGGGTAAGGAAATCCTCAAAAAATTCAGATCAAAGAAATGAAGGATCTAATGACACCCTAAACAATGAGATGGGTGGATCTATCATTACAAAATAGGAAAGTAAGGAGATGACTAGAACTGTGCAATAAAAGCCATCCTACATCAGTTCCAGTAAGAAATACAGTCCATATCTGCATATTGATGCATGAGGACATATTATAGTTCAACCCGAGTTAGAATGTTAGTGTAGACACCTAAAATTAACTAGGTGTTTCTTAATCATCCAAATCTGCAAATCTCAACCAATTGCCCTAAATCTCATCAAAATGCATCAAAATGGATTAAAACCAAATCAAATGGACATTTATCAAAGAAATCAGACAAAATCAAATTAAAATCAAAGGATTAAATAATCATGAAATCAAATAATCAAATTTAAGCCTAAAAGGGATCAATCAAATTATATAATTGATTTTAATCAATTAATTATATAGTTTTAAATCAAAAATCAAATCCAACCCATTCACCCTTACATGGTTAATTTAATTAAATGATTAAATTAAATAAATCCTAATTTCTTTCAACTCAATTTGATCAACCAATGAGAATTGAGGATCTTGTCTTCTTGTCCCACCCTTTGAGGACAACCATTTAAATGGTCCCCCCATTTGAAACTATTTGAGGGATCAAACTCAACCAAGCATTAACCCATGGTTAATTCACTCTACCCCTTACCTTTGGGAATTTTCTTTAAATACAAGTCATTTTCTATGCATTTCATATCCTAGAAATTCAAGTGCAAAGCATCCTTATTATAGGCAATTTGTGAGCAATTGAGAAGCATTTTTATCATTTGTAGAAGAAAATTGTTGATTTGAGGAGCATATCATGAGCATTTGAGTTGAATTCCATATCATCTTGAGAATTTGAGCTAGATTTAGGAATTTTATCTTTAAATTTCTTATTCTGGGATTGTCCTTGAGAGAGATTAAGGCTGAGAGCTCTCTTAACAAAGCTTAGATAGGGAACCATGAGATGTCATGGATTTAATTGCAATTCTTAGATTAAATTGTTGTATTTCTTTCCATAGAATTATAGTTTAGAATCCTAATTTCATGAAGGTGTAATTTCTCACACACAAATGGTGCCCACCATGGGGCTTTAGGCCTCACTTTACTCATTTTTATCATATTTTTGTGTTTTGTTACACCTTGTTGTCATTTTGCAGAAAATAAGAGAAGAGACGCCTATGGAGATTCTGAAGCTGCCTGTTAGCAGTGAAAGACCACTTGTGATTATTTCTGAGCCGCGTGCTAGCATACTTTGACCACAATTTGCACATTCTCTACTACTTGCTTCCATAAAGGGCTGCTTATTAGCAGCAAAAGACTACCTATGATAGATCTAGAGCCGCATAGTAGCATTATTTGACTACAATTTGTACATTTTGTACCACCTATGGTTTATCTTTAGCCATCTGTGGAGTTTCTAGAGGCACGTTGTAGCTTTTAATTGGCACTTTTAAAGTTTTAAGTTCCGCTTTCCAGAATTTAAAAGTTGCATATTAACTATTAAATGTCACATAGAACTTTCTATTGTTTATCAAGTTTTAAATCATTTGTTTATCTTTCTAACTCTCAGTATTTTGATCTCTGTAGATGAAAAATCATCTGAAGGTACAGAAACCAAAGAAGAGAGTGACAAGTCCTAGCAAAGAGGTAAGAGCACAAACTAAACTCTCTAAGGAAATTCACACCTCAAATATTTTGGAAAATTTAAAGGAGGAAGAAAGTTTATATGATCATTACATCAAAGTTTTCTTTGCTTACAAGAAGAAATTCCCTACTCTTTGAGTAATTTTCATTTCTAGTTCTTTGTTAGGGGGTTAAGAGTCACCTTTTTTGAACTTTCCAAGTTCAAGTGTTTACAATGGTCAAAGATTCACTCCATTCACTTTCCCACCTTGTTAATTCCTCCAAAGCCTTTACATATTTGAGTCTGTCAAATCCAAGCTTTTAGCGTCGTTGGGTTCAGTTCCGGTCTGTTATAAACTGATCACTCGCACTTTCAATTCAGTTGAACCTCTTTGAACCCCTTTGAACTCCAGTTCAAAGTAGTTCAATAGCGGTCTGAGTCTTTTATCACTAACGATGTGTTCCTACAAGAAAGCACGCGGCATTTTTCTCTCGTGAGTTGTTGAACCTCTTTGAACCCCTTTGAACTCCGGTTCAAAGTAGTTCAAAGTAGTTCAGAAAGGACGCCGGCGGGATTCTTAATAATGTGACGACCTGACAAGATGGGCCGATTAACGTGGCATGATTCCATTTGTTGGGTCAATACACGGAAACCAAGGAAATCACTTGCACAGATGGAAAATATTTGGTTTGAGGGTAAATAATTATGATTGGAAAAGGTGGTAGATCCCGAAGATATAATTTGATTTGAAAGCATTTATTGCTTAGCATCACTTGGTATTGAAGGCCCGATTAATGCTCGCATAAAGCTGTATATCCCGCGCTTCAAACGGCAAATAAAAAGAAGCTGGGTAAGTCATTTTTCCCTATTATGCATTGCGGGATCTTGGCGCTGGAAAGGTGGTCTGGTCGAGTTCAAATCTTATAGGTAGCTTTTTCGAGCTCTGCCCCTCATTTCTGGTTGTTGCTTAAAATTCAATATTTTGAGCAGTGAGCTGGTAGACTTTCATCTTCTTAGGAAAATATGAAGTCTGTTATGCATTTCTTCAGAAATGTAAAGAATCTAGAATGTAGAGGTCTGGTCATAACAGACACAGATTTGTTAGGGTTTTTGGTCGACGCCATAACTTCAAAACTCTCTTCTCATGTTGATGAAGAGTTTGTTGTAGAAATTTTAGCCAGTGGTCTACTAGAAGCAGCCGCTTTCCCACCTTCCGCCGTTTGTCCAGAGTTAGTACAGGAATGTATCAACAGATATGATGTTAAATTGAAGAGTATTTTAAATGCGGATGGTCAAACCCTAATACCTATGAACCGTGGGACCATTGCAGCAATTTTCAAAATACCTGATGAGGGTCTTGTTAACTTCACCCCCACCCAGTCTTTGGCTCAATTTAGGAAAAATGTTGACAGTAATAGAAGAGCAAGAAGATGGACAAAAACCAATTACAAAGGGGGGTCGTGGTTGCCCAAATCCCTCACTAAGGATCACATGAACCCCCTGGTACATGATCTTGTTGTCCTCCTCCACCGGTTGTAAGGCTCAGAACAGGCCTTGTACTTTGACGAATGGATGTTCCATTTTGTGGAGATCGTTCTAGAAGGAAGACAACACATAGACTGGGCCGAGATCATAGCCGTATCTCTTAGGGATCAACTCAAGCAAAATCAAATGACCAAAGAAGGGTTTTATATGTCCTCATACCTAATGTATTGCTTGGCCTGCACTCAAAATCTATCTCCTATCCAGAAAGTCCCTGGGAAGGAAAGCTTGTTTATTTATGAGTATTTCCCATTGCTGAGAAAAGATAAAGTTTTAGAGGATTACAGGACAGTACATGATGTGTTTTGGGGGAAATTGCGCCAAGAACTTGCTGGCAAGCCAAACCAGAGGATTTCAGACAATGCTCAGAAATTGGTCAAAGTATTTGGTAGCTTCTACATCCAATTTCCCCACTTCACATATATTCGGGTAGGTGGATTCGAAGAGGAACCCTTGAAGCTGCCTAGGTACGCTTTAGATTGTTTTGTTCTGGCAGAAGTTTGCAGACAGCTGTTTATTGTTATTAAAACTGCTCTCCCGGAAGATAAGTGGAATTCTTTGTTCCCAGTGAAACTAGGCCATCTAGTCTGTAATAGTATGTTGGATGCATCCATTGTGGGGAGCAATCTATTGAACTTCCACTTGCCCTTTTATGAACCAAGGACAGGATTTGATAGCAAAGGTTTTTCCAGGTAGACTCTAGGGCTAAGTAAATGCCCTTCCCCAAGTTATCATCTTGAGGATCTATGGGAAAATATCGGTGTTGAGAAAATGATCTGGGAGCGGGATCAAACCAGGCTTACTGTATCTCAGATCAAGCTGTTGCAATTGAAGTTTGATACCAGAAGTATAGAGGAGGATAGTTCAAAGGTTCCTCGTCCATCCACCACCTTTTCCGAAGCAGAAGGTGTCCCAATTATTGATTGGGGCAGAAAAGAATCCAGTGATATCAGACTCTGAGCTCGCAGCATTTTTGAAGAAACTGAGAATTGGATTACGGCAAGGAAGAAAGGAGTTCAACTCCTTACAAACACATGCCTTGATGCTGGGTCTAATATTAGAAGTGTAAAGCAAACTCTTGCTAATGATTCTCCTTTGTTATCAAATGCAGGTGAAATAATATCATTGAAGGAGAAGACAGCTTCAGTGAAACATCCTGCCGCGCCAAGATTAAGGGTAAGGACAAGGTTAGAAAAGAGGAACCAGATGGCTTCAGAAGAACCTCATTATTTGGATGATGTCGTCGAGTTCAATGATGAAGACCTCTCATTCACCCCCGATCACAAAAGGAAGGTTCAGGAAGTTCTCACACATTGTCAAGACCTATCTCAGGTTACAGACACACCTGTAAAGACTCCCGATAACCGAATCATGCCTAGTTCGGTTCCACCATGGCTCACTGAATCGGTTAGCAAGAGGAGAAGTTTCAAACCGCTGTCTATGCCAGTTAAAGAGATTGTTACGAGGTATGCTACATGCACTCTGAAAGATAAAAGAATGAAAAGCGACGCGAGGTTAACAACAGACCCATCTACAGGGAAGATTACTGCCGAAATCGCCACAGTAAGGCCTATGGGAGAAACACAGGATCCTGAGCCCGAGGAATATGAAATAACAAAGATGGAGTTATGGGTGCTGAACAGAGACTCCCGCGATCACATTTTCAAATTCTCCGCGAATCATATGCTAGGACAGTCGTAGAAAGATGGCAGGGAGAAACGTGAATTGAAGCAAATAGTTTCAACCATGGCAGAATTTCTCTCTTCATTGGATGAAAATGGTGCACTACCTTTAGCATAGGCCCATCAAGGATTCGACCCCTATTCAGCAGAAAATCAAAGGTTGGTCAAACAGGTACAGCAGGGTAGGACCTGGACAGAAGTAATAAAGGCATGGACAGATGGTATTATAGCAGAAGGAAGCGCTTTCATAAGGGAGTTCATGAGCACTCGCATGGATGGCGAGATACTCCTGGGGGAGATTCAGACTTTCATCCCAATATGGGAAAGCGAGATAGAAAATTATGCAGAGGTTGTGAAGCGAGTACAGGAAATTGAAGATTATGGAGTAAAACAGTTTTTAACTGAAAATCCCATGAAGTTAGTTGACCCTTGTATGTTGTTTATCTTAAAGAAAAACTTTGGCTGGAAGAACACACTGTTCGAAGCAGCTATTTCTCAGATGAGAGCCATGGAAAAAGAAGTGCAGGAAATTCACTCTGACACCTTGAAGGATATCAAAGTAGTGAACCCCTCGAGCATCTTACAACTGGAAGATGGAAATTAGGGTTTCGATGTGATGGTTAAGTCCTTCGTTGATGTGATGAATGCTTTCAAAGAGAGTGAAGTTCCAATGGTTCACGACCTCACCATAACCGCCAACATTGAGGCTATGCTGATCTTGAACTGGGGACAACTACCGAAACAGGCTGAGAAAATCCAGAAAATGCGGTGGGAGAAGAACGCGACGCACGCCAAGTTAGCCGCGTTAAAAAATCTGCACACCCCGCCTACTCAGGAATTGCTCCGTGTCTTCCGGTCATGGAAGTTGGTAAAGATGGCCACGTCAGCAGATACATAGGAAAGCTGAACCAGATTTAGTTTTATTTGCTTAATTTATCCTGCTTTTAAAAAATCTTATTCGGAGAACTTTGTTATAACTGGTAACTGTTTCTTGCTTTGATTGTGTCCGAGAAGCCAGGTTTTTTGGGAGGCTTTCTCGGACTGTTAAACTACATAAGCTGGAGCTTAAAAATTTGCAGGGGTTAGAATAGAATAGAGGGAAAAAGATAGAATTTAGAATAGTAGTAAAAGTTCTTTCCTATTTTATAATAGCTTAAGTGACTGATGATATCTGGACTTTGAACCAGTTATGCCTGAATACTCGTGCATGAATTTATTTTGATCTTTGAATCAGATGATGAAATATATATTCTACTTTGAGAGAGTTATATATTGAGCTTATGCATGCATTATTCCGTTTCAGTCATTTAGTTTTAGATTTCTGATTTCTAGTTTTTTGTAGATGGGTATTTAATTATTCTGAACTGCTTTGGTCCACTAGTTAGTTTAAAGCTCTTCTGCAAAATAGTTGCCTGTTTCTTTTTTAGTTTTGCAAGTTTACTTTGCTTTACCTCATCTGTCTAAGAATAGTTGAGAGACCTTTTCCTGCTTTTCAGTTAAAAGCTTATATGTTAGATTGCAATATCCATTCATTGAAAATCTTTGGAAGGGAGCTGTACCTTTGTAAAATTCAGAGGGAAGCAAATTAAATGCTTACCCAACTGTTGTTTAATGATTTGTTTTCAAGGGCATAGAGTTAAAAGATAAACATCAAGGTTTAAGGAGAACAAATCTATTAGCCAACAGATTTTTGGCGACTCTACTGGGGACAGACCAGTCAAGTGTGCTAGTTCGATTCCCGCCATAATGCCACATAATGGTGTTACCCAATGACAATGTGTTCCCTGTGCTCCAGGCAAACTTGGGTTTTGAAGACACACAGGAGGATTTAATTTCAGATCTTGCTTTAGCTGCTTGGAGGTTCAGACAAAGTAATCAAGAGTTCCACCAGGTTCAAGAAGTGCTCGAGAGAGAAGAAGAAATTGGTGAACACTTGAGAGGTATTCCTGTTGCTAGAGAAGTTGTCATAGTTAACAGACTTGCACAAGGTCGAAAATAGAACTAAGTTTTGAATAGATACTTGAACTGGAAACAAGAAGATACACAAGGGGGTAACGTAGCAGAGGATTGGTGGATGAAGATTTTGAACTGTTAGAAAGCCTAAATTTCAAATCAGATTTAAATCTTTACCGAAAAAAGAAGGCTCAAACTGTCAGCCGACCCTCATCTCCCCTGCAAAACCCAGCTGTCCCCTTGACTATCCAAGCCATTGTTTCTCCGGGTACTATAATTCCCACTGTCTTAAATATCCACCCTTTGAATTTCCAGCTTCCATTCATGGCCGAAAATCGACCTTGGGGCCAACACATTGGGCCTCTGAACCTGGGGGTTAACCAACCTGCTGATTTACCTAAAGGAGCCAATCAAATTTTGCCCAAGTTCAGTGGAGAAAATAAGGTCTCTTCAGATGATCATCTCAATGCCTTTCAAACAACTTGTGGGATCATGAGCATGGCTACTGAAGATGTGGCGGTGAGACTTTTTGTTAGAACTCTTGTAGATGCCACCGCTGATTGGTTTAGTCACTTGCCGAATGGATCCATCACAAATTGGGACACTATGAAGCGGGATTTCAAAAAAAGGTTCAAAACTCCCGACAATGAAGTCTCTTTGTTAGTACAACTTAGTCAGTTAAAAAAAAAGAGATTCAGGAACCAATGATAGAATTTGTTGCCAAATTCAATAGGACTTTGCAAAGAATTCCCGCGACCGCCGCTCCGAGCGACGAAAACAAAAAGATTTACTTCCTTAATGCAGTACCGCCAGATATAAGCTTTCATTTGTTGAAAGACGGGGTGCCCAATCTTGAAGATGCCCAAACTAGAGCGATTGAACTTGAAGACACTCTCATAACTGCAGGCAAGTGGAAAAGAGAAGCGCAAACCCCAAGCATTTCTTCAGTAGCTGCGACTACAGATCCAATGGTACAGAGGCTTATGAATGACATAGCAATGCTAAAAAGGTAGCAGAATAGGATGACTTCCTATCAACCCCCTTATCAAGACATAAGTCAAAGGAAATTTCCTCAATCGCAGACAAAAACTCAGCAGTTAACCGACCCTCCACAGAGGTTGCAAATAGAGCCAGCTCCCAAGGAAACAATGTGCTTGTTCCACCTGACCACCGATCATGATGGGGATACGTGTATTGAATGGTTAAGATACTTACAACTCAATGCAGCCAGAGATGAGATGAATAACGAGCAACTTCATGAGGAAAGGAATTCTCTGGACATTGGTTCATCAGGTTCTTTCTACTCAGAATATGTACCTGGTGCAGAAAAAGGCAGAAGTGTATTGGCTACCCTACAAGATCCAACCTGTGCTATCTTAACAAGAAATCAATGAACTCAGAAGTTTGTTCCAAGCGCAACTGCTATGAGCGCAGACACAAAAAGAAAGGAGTCTACCAGCGAAGAAATGCACACAAGTTCAAGGGGCTCAGAGGTAAAAATTCTTCCCAGAAATACAAATACCCCTTCACCTCCTTTCGATTTTGTCGAGTTCTGTAAGTCTTCCACGGTTTCTATCTCTTCTCTTGATTTCTTGAAGATGAACCCTAGAGAACTAGATAAGTTGGTGAAACATGTTAAAGGGGAAAATTATACAAGTCCTCAATCAGATAAACCCTTTATAGGGGAAACCTCCACGACTCAAGAACCTTTTGTTTTCCAACCCCAGGACACCCCCCAAGTTCCAGAAGGATGTCAGCCTATAAATTTCATTGAAAATGAGTGCGAAGAGAAAAATCCAAACCCATTTTATGTTTCTCTGCTATTGAATGGCCAAAAGTTGAGTAATTGTATTATTGATTCTGGTGCTTCTGACAACATAATGCCCGCCCCCATAGCTAAGGCTTTGGACTTACCCCTAACCATAACCTTCGGTCATTACATTACTCTATGGACGGTAAAGAGGTGCCATTAAAGGGTCAGATCAAAGATTGTCAAGCTGTCCTAGCTGCATACCCTGACAAACGGCTAAAACTCACTATTTTGGTAGCCGATATCCCAGCTAGTTATGGAATGTTGCTCAGCAGAACCTTCTGTAAGGACTTGGGCGGGGACATAAAAATGGACTGGTCCAAAGCCAGAATTCCCATAGGAAAAAAGAAGGTAAAACTAGAACCTGAACCTAAGAATAAGTATACCATGATACCTCAGATGAACCCAGATCCCAAATCCTGTATGAAGAATGCAATTTTGGGAATTATGTCATCCTGACTGATCCAGATAAAGATATCCAAATCAAACCTTAGTTGGAAGAAGACATTTGGAAAATAGAGTTCGACGGAAGCTGCTCTAACTCAGGTTCAGGTGCCGGAGTGGTCCTTTTCCCTCCCCATGGAGAGTGCATTCCTTTTTCTTTCAAGCTAGATTTCAAAAACACTAACAACACCACAGAGTATGAAGCTTTGTTGTTAGGTCTGGAGGAGTGCAGGTTTAGAGGGGTCAAAAAGCTGATTGTGAAAGGAGACGCTGAATTGATTGTGAAACAGGTTCGAGGGCAGTTTTCTGTAAAGAATGAGAAATTAAAGCATTACAGAAATCTAGTCTGGGATGACATAGAATCTTTTGATTCTTTTTCCATTGAGTATATTCCTAGGAATCAAAATACCAGAGTAGATTCCCTGGCTGTATCTGCCTCTTTACTCTTGCCACACCCTGATTTTAAAACTAAGAAATATCAGATTGAAATGATATACAAACCAAGGGTACCAGACAATGTTCAGAACTGGCAAGTGTTTGATGATGATGCCCAGCTTAAAGAATTTCTGGAGTGTGCTGCTAGATTCACTAAGATATATTTTGAAGGTTCAAACAGTGAATGTAAAGAAATTTACCAAGATGAGGATGATAATGCAGGGGTGATTCAGCTGAAAAGTAATAAAATCCCTAAGGGCCTAGTTTCTCTGGAGCACCTGTTCAAAAGAAGAGATGACAGCACAGTGAAGGAAAGAGTCTCACATGTTCCAAATCCAAAGGAATATGACAAGATTGATATAGGTGACCAGGGTTCTCCTAGGTGGATCTCCATTGGTCAAAACTATACTAAATCTAAGAGGGAAGACTTGAAGAGGTTGTTGAAAGAATACAGAGATGTTTTCGCCTGGGATTATGAAGATCTGAAAGTTTTCAGAGATGGTCAATTCGAGCACCAAATCCCTTTGAAGCCTGGAGTTGTCCCTTTCTGCTAGAAGTTGAGGAACTATAACCCTAAGGTGTTAGAAGCTATACTGAGGGAAGTTAAAAAGATGTTACAGGCCCGAATCATCTACCCTATTCACCATTCAACATGGATAGCTAACATAGTACCAGTAAGAAAGAAAAATGGTGAAGTTTGAATTTGTGTTGATTTTTGTAACCTGAACCAAGCAAGTTTGAAAGATAATTACGCCTTGCCTGTCATGGAGCATGTCTTGCAGGCGGTCTCCGGTTCTGAAGCCATGTCAATGATAGATGGCTATTCGGGTTACAATCAAATAGGGGTAGCAAAGGCCGACCAACACAAGACAGCCTTTATTACGCCATGGGGTACTTATGCCTACAACCGGATGCCCTTCGGATTAATAAATGCAGGCGCAACTTTTCAACGGGCAATGAACTCTTCCTTCGAATATCTTAGAAATAAAATCATAGTGATCTATCTGGATGACCTTACAGTATTCTCAAAGAAGAGAAATCAACACTTGAATGACCTTGAACAAGTTTTGCAGCGTTGCAAGAATCATGGTATCTCTTTAAACCCCAAAAAGTCCATATTCTTTGTAGAGGAGGGAAAGTTACTCAGTCATTTAGTATCAAAGGAGGGCATAAAAATAGATCCTGAATGAGTTAAAGCAATTCAGCAACTCAGCCTGCCCGCTAGCAGAATTGGTCTAAAGTCCTTCTTCGGGCAAATAAATTTTTTGCGAGCCTTTATTCCTGAATTCTCTGAAATAACAAGACATATGATCGAAATGATGAGCGAGAAAGTCCCTTTTAAATGGAATGATGATGGAAAGAAGGTGTTTGAAGATATTAAAACTGCTATATCTCAGGCACCAGTATTGAGAAGTCCCAATTTTAGAAAAGATTTCATTATGTACTGTTACGCTTCTCAACATACCCTTTCAAGCATACTCACTCAGAAGGACAAAGAAGGGCAAGAAGCACCCATAGCCTTTATGAGCATGCCCCTGAAGAAGCACAAGCTTAAATACTCCCAAATAGAAAAACATGCTTATGCGGTGGTAAAGGCAGTGAAGCATTTCAGGTATTATATTCTTCACTCGCATAGTACTGTATATGTGCCAGAAATTGCTGTGAAAAGCATTCTGATTCAGAAGGAGATTGGCATGAATAAAAGAGCTATATGGATTGTGAAGATTCAAGAATATGACTTGACAATCAAACCTACAAATTTGGTGAGAGGAAAAGGTTTATGTAAGTTAATTGCAGAGAATAATGAGATATGTGAAAAAATCGATGAAGTCCCTATGGCATTATTGGTCAGCTCAATAGACCCTTGGTTCTCAGACATTACTTACTTCCTTACATATGGTGAATGCCCAGATCATTTGAATCAAAAGGAAAGGCGCAACTTGAGATTAAAAGCTAATAAATATGTGATTTCCCAGGGAACTTTGTTCAAAAAAGGAGTTGATGGAACTTTCCTCAGGTACGTTGACGAAGAACAACAGAAAGAATTGCTAAGAGCATTCCATGATGAAGCATGCGGGGGACATTACTCTTCAACTGTGACAGCTTACAAGATTCTCTGAAATAGGTTCTACTGGCCAAGGATGTTCAAGGATGCTTACCAGTATGTCAGAAATTGTGACAAATGTCAATTGTTCGCTGGGAGACCCTATCTGGCGGCGTTACCCCTCAAGCCGGTTATTGTGGAAGAACCATTTAGACAATGGGGAATCGATTTCATTGGGCCATTGAATCCACAATCTAGTGCTAGGGATATCTATATCCTAACAGCCACCGATTATTTTACGAAGTGGGTGGAGGCAATACCCACAAAGAAGGCGAACTCTCAGGTGGTGTGTGAATTTTTTCTGAATTTTATTTTTGTAAGATTCGGAGTGCCAGTCAAAATTGTAGCAGATAATGCTACATATTTTTCTTCAGAAGAAATATCAACCTTTTTCTATGAGCATGGCGTGGCGTTGGCCCATTCCTCAGATTATTTCCCGCAGGGAAATGGCCAAGCAGAATCCAGCAATAAAAACCTGATAGTGATAATGAAAAAATTGATGGATGATAATCCCCAAGAATGGCACAAGAAGCTCCATGAGGCACTGTGGGCAGATCGGATCACTTTGAAATGAGCTATTGGCATGTCACCCTTTGAACTAGTATATGGAATCGGGGCTCATGTTTCATTACCTCTCGAACTATCCTCAACAAAACTCCAAGAAGTCATTGAAGATGAGTATTTTAAAGACCCCCTGGAAAGGCATGTAATGCACTTAAGCAAATTGGAAGAAGACAAAGAAAATATGGTAGATCATATCACTGAACATCAGATGAAGGTGAAGCAGATCTTTGACATGCGAGCTAGACCTCGTGGTTTTATGGAGGGTGATGAATTTTTGTTGTGGGACAAGAGAAGGGCATCAAAGGGATTGCATGGGAAGTTTGAATCTCTGTGGAAAGGTTCATTCGTTATCTCGGAGGCTCTGGGTTTGAACGCTTATAAATTGTCATATCTGGATGGTGTTAACCTGCCATTTACTTACAATGGGAAGGATCTGAAATTGTGCAAGCTCTAGGTGTCTGGGTTCGTCCCCTTTGTATATATTAGTTAGTTCCTTCTATTTTCAGCTTTGGTTGTGTCCCTCTTTTCTTTTCCTCTCCTTTCATTTTGTTCGGTCTGCGAAACCAGTCTTCTGAAGTTCTCTGCAAATTGGGAAATCTACAGTCCCCAGTCAAAGCCAATGTTAGGGGGTTAAGAGTCGCCTTTTTCAAACTTTCCAAGTTCAAGTGTTTACAATGGTCAAAGATTCACTCCGTTCACTTTCCCACCTTGTTAATTCCTCCAAAGCCTTTAGGGCCCATTTGGTTGAGGAATTGAAAAATAATGCAAATCATGGTTATCTATACCCTGGTTATGCAAACCCCGGTTATGCTTTTTTGGGACTGTTTGGTTGCCCTGGAAGACGGATTTGTAAATCCACATTCCAATAGTTAAATCGACACAGTGCTCCGGACCCGACAAGATATATAAACCAATTTAATCATGCAAACCTTGGAGTGCACTGGACTCGACGACGATGTCAAAATGGCTTTAATCTCTATGAAAACCATGGAGATGAAAGTCATTCCACCTCTTCAGCAGGAATTTGGACATCCACATTTTTGCACAAATGGGGATTTGCAAATCCGTATTCGCATTTAATTTAGAGGTCACCAAACAAGGAATTGCACCCCATAACCGGGTTATGGGCTGCATAACCCGGTTATGGGGTGCAACCAAACGGGCCCTTACATATTTGAGTCTGTCAAATCCAAGCTTTTGGCATCGTCGAGTTCAGTTCCAGTCTGTTATAAACTGATCACTCGCACTTTCAATTCAGTTGAACCTCTTTGAACCCCTTTGAACTCCGGTTCAAAGTAGTTCAAAGTAGTTCAATAGAAGTCTGAGTCTTTTATCGCTAACGATGTGTTCCTGCAGGAAAGCACGCGGTATTTTTCTCTCCTGAGTTGTTGAACCTCTTTGAACCCCTTTGAACTCCGGTTCAAAGTAGTTCAAATTTGTTCAGAAACGATGCCAGCGAGATTCTTAATAATGTGACAACCTGACAAGACGGACCGATTGACGTGGCATGATTCCATTTGCTGGGTCAGTACACGGAAACCAAGGAAATCACTTGCATGGATGGAAAATATTTAGTTTGAGGGTAAATAATTATGATTGGAAAAGGTGGCAGATCCTGAAGATATAATTTGATTTGAAAGAATTTATTGCTTAGCATCACTTGGTATTGAACGCCCGATTAATGCTCGCATAAAGCTGTATATCCCGCGCTTCAAACGACAAATAAAAAGAAGTTGGGTAAGTCATTTTTCCCTATTATGCATTGCGGGATCTTGGCACTGGAAAGGTGGTCTGGTCGAGTTCAAATCTTACAGGTAGCTTTTTCGAGCTCTACCCCTCATTTCTGGTTGTTGCTTAAAATTCAATATTTTGAGCAGTGAGCTGGTAGACTTTCATCTTCTTAGGAAAATATGAAGTTTGTTATGCATTTCTTCAGAAATGTAAAGAATCTAGAATGTAGAGCTCCGATCATAATAGACACAGATTTGTTAGGGTTTTCGGTTGACGCCATAACTTCAAAACTCTCTTCTCATGTTGATGAAGAGTTTCTTGTAGAAATTTTAGCCAGTGGTCTACTAGAAGTAGCCGCATTCCTACCTTCCGCCGTTTGTCCAGAGTTAGTACAGGAATGTATCAACAGATATGATGTTAAATTGAAGAGTATTTTAAATGCGGATGGTCAAACCCTAATACCTATGAATCATGGGACCATTGCAATAGTTTTCAAAATACCTGATGAGGGTCTTGTTAACTTCACCCCCACCCAGTCTCTGGCTCAATTCAGGGAAAATGTTGACAAAAACAGAAGCCACATAGCAAGAAGATAAACAAAAACCAATTACAAAGGGGGGTCGCGGTTCCCCAAATCCCTCACTAAGGATCACATGAACCCCCTGGTACATGATCTTGTTGTCCTCCTCCACCGATTGAAAGGCTCAGAATAGGCCTTGTACTTTGACGAATGGATGTTCCATTTTGTGGAGATCGTTCTAGAAGGAAGACAGCACATAGACTAGGTCGAGATCATAGCCGTATCTCTTAGGGATCAACTCAAGAAAAATCAAATGACCAAAGAAGGGTTTTATATGTCCTCATACCTAATGTATTGCTTGGCCTGCACTCAAAATCTATCTCCTATCAGAAAGTCCCTTGGAATGAAAGCTTGTTTATTTATGAGTATTGCCCATTGCTGAGAAAAGATAAAGTTTTAGAGGATTACAGGATAGTACATGATGTGTTTTGGGGGAAATTGCACCAAGAACTTGCTGGAAAGCCAAACCAGAGGATTTCAGACAATGCTCAGAAATTGGTCAAAGTATTTGGTAGCTTCTACATCCAATTTCCCCGCTTCACATATATTCGGGTAGGTGGATTTGAAGAGGAACCTTTGAAGCTGCCTAGGTATGCTTTCGATTGTTTTCTTCTAGTAGAAGTTTGTAGACAGTTGTTTATTGTTATTAAAACTGCTCTCCCGGAAGATAAGTGGAATTCTTTGTTCCCAGTGAAACTAGGCCATCTAGTCTGTAATAGTATGTTGGATGCATCCATTGTGGGGAGCAATCTATTGAACTTCCACATGCCCTTTTATGAACCAAGGACAGGATTTGATAGCAAAGGTTTTTCCAGGCAGACTCTAGGGCTAAGTAAATGCCCTTCCCCAAGTTATCATCTTGAGGATCTATGGGAAAATCTCGGTGATGAGAAAATGATCTGGGAGCGGGATCAAACCAGGCTTACTATATCTCAGATCAAACTGTTGCAATTGAAGTTTGATATCAGAAGTATAGAGGAGGACATTTCAGAGGTTCCTCGTCCATCCGTCACCTTTTCCGAAGCAGAAGGTGTCCCAATTATCGATTGGGGCAGAAAAAAATCCAGTGATATCAGACTCCGAGCCCGCAGCAGTTTTGAAGAAACTGAGAATTGGATTACGACAAGGAAGAAAGGAGTTCGACTCCTTACAAACACATGCCTTGATGCTGGGTCACCTATTAGAATTGTAAAGAAAACTCTTTCTAATGATTCTCCTTTGTTATCAAATGCAGGTGAAATAATATCATTGAAGGAGAAGACAGCTTCAGTGAAACATCCTACCGTGCAAAGATCAAGGGTAAGGATGAGGTTAGAAAAGAGGAACCAAATGGCTTCAGAAGAACCTGATTATTTGGATGATGTCTTCGAGCTCAATGATGAAGACCTCTCATTCACCCCTGATCATAAAGGGAAGGTTCAGGAAGTTCTCACACATTGTCAAGACCTATCTCAGGTTACAGACACACCTGTAAAGACTCCCGATAACCGAATCATGCCTAGTTCGGTTCCACCATGGCTCACTGAATCAGTTAGGAAGAGGAGAAGTTTCAAACCGCTGTCTATGCCAGTTAAAGAGATTTTTACGAGGTATGCTACACACACTCCAAAAGCTAAAAGAATGAAAAGCGACGTGAGGTTAACAACAGACCCATCTACAGGGAAGATTACTCTCAAAATCGCCACAGTAAGGCCTATGGGAGAAACACAGGATCCTGAGCCTGAGGATTATGAAATAACAAAGATGGAGTTACGGGTGCTGAACAGAGACTCCCGCAATCACATTTTCAAATTCTCCGTGGATCATATGCTAGGACAGTCATAGAAAGATGGCAGGGAGAAACGTGAATTGAAGCAAATAGTCTCAACCATGGCAGAATTTCTCTCTTCATTGGATGAAAATGGTGCGCTACCTTTAGCACAGGCCCATCAAGGATTCGACCCCAATTCGGTAGAAAATCAAAGTTTGGTCAAACAGGTACAGCAGGGTAGGACCTGGACAGAAGTAATAAAGGCATGGACAAATGGTATTATAGCAGAAGGAAGCGCTTTCATAAGGGAGTTCATGAGCACTCGCGTGGACGGCGAGATACTCCTGGGGCAGATTCAAACTTTGATCCCAATATGGGAGAGCGAGGCAGAAAATTATGTAGAGGTTGTGAAGCGAGTATAGGAAATTGAAGATTATGGAGTAAAATAGTTTTTAACTGAAAATCCCATGAAATTAGTTGACCCTTGTATGTTTTTTATCTTAAAGAAAAACTTTGGCTGGAAGAACACACTGTTCGAAGCAGCTATTTCTCAGATGAGAGCCATGGAAAAAGAAGTGCAGGAAATTCAATCCGACACCTTGAAGGATATCAAAGTAGTGAACCCCTCGGGCATCTTACAACTGGAAGGTGGAAATCAGGGTGTCGATGCGATGGTTAAGTCCTTCGTTGATGTGATGAATGCTTTCAAAGAGAGTGAAGCTCCAATGGTTCACGACCTCACCATAACCACCAACATTGAGGCTATGCTGATCTTGAACCGGGGACAACTACCGAAACAGGCTGAGAAAATCCAGAAAATGCGGTGGGAGAAGAACGCGACGCACGCCAAGTTAGCCGCGTTAAAAAATCTGCACGCCCCGCCTACTCAGGAACTGCTCCGTGTCTTCCGGTCGTGGAAGCTGGTAAAGATGGCCACGTCAGCAGATACACAGGAAAGCTGAACCAGATTTAGTTTTATTTGCTTAATTTATCCTGCTTTTAAAAAATCTTATTCGGAGAACTTTGTTATAACTGGTAACTGTTTCTTGCTTTGATTGTGTCCGAGAAGCTGGGTTTTTTGGGAGGCTTTCTCGGACTGTTAAAATATATAAGCTGGAGCTTAAAACTTTGCAGCGGTTAGAATAGAATTGAGGGAAAAAGAAAAAATTTAGAATAGTAGTAAAAGTTCTTTCCTGTTTTATAATAGCTTAAGTGACTGATGATATATGGACTTTCAACCAGTTATGCCTGAATACTCGTGCATGAATTTATTTTGATCTTTGAATCAGATGATGAAATATATATTCTACTTTTAGAGAGTTATATATTGAGCTTATGCATGCATTATTCTGTTTTAGTCATTTAGTTTTAGATTTCTGATTTCCAGTTTTCTGTAGATGAGTATTTAATTATTCTGAACTGCTTTGGTTCGCTAGTTAGTTTAAAGCTCTTCTGCAAAATAGTTGCCCGTTTCTTTTTTAGTTTTGCAAGTTTCCTTTGCTTTACCTCATCTATCTAAGAATAGTTGAGAGATCTTTTCCTGCTTTTCAGTTAAAAGCTTATATGTTAGATTGCAATATCCATTCATTGAAAATCTTTGGAAGGGAGTTGTACCTTTGTAAAATTCAGAGGGAAGAAAATTAAATTCTTACCCAACTATTGTTTAATGATTTGTTTTCAAGGGTATAGAGTTAGAAGATAAACATCAAGGTTTAAGGAGAACAAATCTGTTAGCCAACATTCTTTAAGCTTGCTTGTTTGTAAATTTGATTAAAAGAGCTTAGGAGTGATTTGTCTTTTGGGATTCGCAAGTTTTTCTTCACTTTATATTTGTTGTGTTGACTAACTTGTTGGAGGAGCCGGAGTTGGAATGATTGCCACTAGGTGAGTTGAAAATAAAGCAAAATACATCAAAAATGTGCCTAGCCTTTGGTAGCTTCGAAAATAAGTTATTTTTCTAATCAAGCTTTCATTGCTTAAATTGTGACAAATTTCTTTGAATCTAGTATAATTAGGAAAACCCCTATTATTGTCTAAATTGAACAAGCATTAGGCATATGCTCTTCAATTTTTGAAGTGAATCAAAAAGCCAAACATGCAAATTAAATTTAGTAGAAAGAAAGGGATAAGAAATTGAACCACACATTTCATTTTTAAGAACCTCCTTGTCAAGGGGTTGAAAAAGAACAAAAATGCTTGAAGTGTTTGGAACAAAGGAAGACAATAGGGATATGCTCTTCACTCTTTGAGTGAATCAAATTCTCAAACTTGTTGGACTAAGTTCAATTTTTGCTTTCTATATACATGCTAGATTAAAATAAAGCTTTAGAGGGCCTACCTCCCGATAATTCCTTTACGAAGGCAGTGAGAGGGAACGACCCAAAGTGGGAGACAATCACTTTTGCTGTGATATCATCCAACCCACTATAAAAAAATGCACTTTGCCTTAATCGGAAAGTGACTAATTTTTGTGCAAGTCATCCTCACTTCCTCAAGTAGTCCTTCGGGATTGTGCAAAATCATACTTTCATGCGTGTGGGAAGCCCACAAGGGGGTAAAGGAACTTGACAAGAGTTAGAATGGAGGTGTGATTAAAACCTTGTTAAATAGTAAGCCTACCTTTTTAGAGCCATTGTTAAACGCCATATTTGTTTGACTCTTAGGTAGATTTCTTGGAAGAGTTTCTTGTGTTATACCTATAAACAAAACATCTGAGAACATACACTTCTAGTGTTGTTTTAAGGATATGATGCAAATTTGATGTGTGTGCTGAGTTTGTGCTTTATTTTCATGCAAGAGTCTTTTGTAACAAGTCTGATTAGAATTATTAAACTTTTAAAAATCCAAAAATTTCAACCCTGATCACCAAAGTACTGCGTATAAACATTTATGGGCCGCGTATAAAGAATTATGGACCGCGTGTACTTTGGAAACACCGCCTATAGATATTCATAAGCTGCCTAAGTCACTGGAAAGTGCCGCATGTAAACATTTTAAAACTGCCTATCAATAGGAAAATGTCACCTGCAAACTGCAGAGTGCCACGTACAGCAATTCTAGTGACCGCATACACACATTCAAAAGCCGCCTACACACAGGCAAGAGCCACCCAAAAACAAAGAAGGGAAAACAGCGGATATTTCCTGGAGGTTTGAAAACAAGTTGCTTACATTTTTGGATACCCTTTTGGATGTTTTACCTCTATGTAACTTCAAGTTGATCATAATCCACCATTATTGGACCCTTTTGAAAATTCATTCAAGGATTGATCAATTAAGTGAGATAACAAATCCTAAGTCTTTATTCGATTTATGTTAATGTTGGCTTTTACGCGATCTCATTACATCAAGGCTAACCTACAACCCGACGGATCTTATCTAAGGCAAGAGTGTCCTTTTTCGGGTGATCCTTTTAGTTCTTCAGGACCTTTGCCAAAGCCTATAAAGGAAACATAACCAACAATGTCTTTTCCATTTGGCCCATATAGACCCTGATCAAATCAACCACGTCAACAAGGATATGAAAAAAAATGGAGGGGGAAATGTTGATCCTAACAACCAAGGATCCAATAACAATAACATTAACAATAAAAATAACAATGGAGGAGGAATGAGTGTTCAGCATCGCCTGAGTGATAGTTTATCACCCGAGTAGTCTTTTGGACCCAAGTGACAGTTTGAAGCCAACTTTGCATATATTGTTAAATATAATTTTGTTTATTGCAAGCCGACTTACATATTTATTTGTTGGATAAAGATATATATGTAAGATTGTTTTTTTTATCCAATGTGTAGATAAGGAATATGATTATGTGAAGAGTATGTATGCATAAGGCATGTGAATGACAGTTTCATTTAAGTGTAGAAGTATTCAGGACAGCAGAGTCTCATCTATCACATTTAGGTGATTAGTTATATTCAAAGGGTCTTATTCAGCAATCACATTTGCATAGACAAGATCATCAACTGGTCTATTCTCATAGGTGGATCAAAAAAATCCTTTAACAAGGTGGACCTAACAGTCATTTCTTTAAATCTCTTAACCGAGTTCCATTACTTATTGTATTGTATAAAATCCTTTAACAAGGTGGACCTAACAGTCCTTTCTATGCTCCTAACAGGGCATACCATTAGAAGTGGTCATTGTAATCTCTAATAGGCTAAATTTATACTGCAGTACTAAATCTTGTGGGTATCATCCCCACCCGAGTTTTACTTTCTTTTGGAAGGTTTCTGGGTAACCAAATATTGTGTTATGTGTTTTGTATGATTTTTTACTTTCAAGTTATATGCGTGCAAACAAATAAGTTAATCTAATTGTGGATTAAAAGGATTAATTTTTATTGGTTCTTGATTCACCCCCCCCCCCNTTTTATTGGTTCTTGATTCCCCCCCCCCCCCCCTCTCAGTCACTAGGTACATCCTATAATTCCAACAAATATAATATAACCGGTGCAAAAAATTACACAAAAGTCAAATGAAGATTTGTCAATGGAGTTGGTAGATGAGGTGATAGAAGAGGTAAATAAGGACCTCAATAATTTTCAATCACCCATTGGAATTACCTATTATCTATCCCTTGATTAATGTTCTTCTATCTATTCTTTGAGATCCTCCTCAAAGAAAGTGTTTTGACAATCACATCTAACAACATTTTAGTCCTATTTGAAGGAAAAGCCAAACTTTCCAACAAAGGAAAAGGTTTGGTCACTTTTTGTACCACTTCTTAACACTGTTACACATAAGAAGTTGAAAGGAATTTTGTTGATTTTCTCAATAGAAATTTTTCTTTTACATATTGTTGTTATGCTGAAAACCCTGATGAGCATAGGGTTTTCATGTGTTTTGTTGAAATGCGATTGATGATATATGGTTGGGAATGAAAGGAACTCTATGGAATTGAATTTGGGAAGATTTCAAGACAAAAGTAATGTTTTAGAAAAGCCTCCTTGTAAGGCTATTCATGTGAATAGAGTGTTTAAGGGCCATTGTGAGAACTAGTACCTACCCCTGAAAAATCTCTATT
Organism: Thuja plicata; assembly: GCA_018584345.1. Classification (NCBI taxonomy): domain Eukaryota; kingdom Viridiplantae; phylum Streptophyta; class Pinopsida; order Cupressales; family Cupressaceae; genus Thuja; species Thuja plicata. The sequence continues at coordinate 41,080 of MU225739.1, read as the reverse complement.
GGTGTGTCTGTAGTTTCTCTTTCCCTAATATATTTTTTTTCAAAAAAGGAAAAATATATCGTAATTGATGTTCATGATATTTGAGTGCTAGTTCAAGCAACTATTCTCAATCTTCAATTTTGACCAAGTTAAGTACAAATATTTAAGCATTTACTAAGAGTGTGACTAAAGGAAAATTTTAAAATAATGAGATGCTTTGCCCATTAGTGGTGAACATTAAGGGGAAATAGTTGTATAATGTTTCCCTATAATTTGTATCTATTTTGTATCATTTTAGTCTAACATAAGGGTGATGATCAGCAAAAGTAAGAACCACTTTAGAAAAATAATATGAATTTTCTATATTTTTTAACAAAACTATAATATTTTAGACTTTTTAGAGATAAAAATAAAAATTTGAAACTATAAAAAATTTGAATTTTAAATCTTTTAAATATAAATATGACAATGTTGTTTGCGAACAACATTATTATACATTGTTAAAATATTATTAATTTTTTCAACAATTAAAATCTATTATATGGTCTGCTTTGCCCTATTTTTTCTAATTTTTTATTTGATTTGAGTCTTCTTTTACATAGGTTTCCATATGAGGGCAACTAGGCCATGGAATAACTTATGCTTCTTCATCTACATGTGCATTTTATCTCTCCAAACTCACAAGACATAGATGGAGTTGTTATATTGGTTTCAAATATCACACTATAGCTGGCCTTGTTTGTGTCATTTTTTGAACTTCAATGTCACTAGCTACATTGTTATTTCTACACCAGAAGGGCCCTTCACACTCACTCAATATGTGACATGTTCCTTTGCACCCACCTTCGTCACTGTTCCCCTCTTAACGTAAACCAATTCATTTCTATAGTAGAACATCACAGAGAAATATGGGTTATTGAGATCTCCACCTTACATACTAGGACTCTGGTAGGAAAATAATTTTATATTATCCTCCTTAAGAGGACATTGAAACTTTGCACACACATTATGAATGGTATCATTCATATATTTTTGAGTTACTTTGTAACTCCTTTCCTCATCTCTATTTAAGAGATGCTTCTCCTTTCATTTTCTACTTAATAATGCTCTCTCTCTCTCTCTCTCTCTCATAATACACAAGGGATTTTTCTCTTGTCTTCGCCTTTCAAAAGCTCTTGTTTCCTCCTCATGATTTTTGGTGGTTGCTCACAAGCTATTCATTTTTCATGGTAACATTACTTCAATCAATAAAATTACTTGGATTTCATTTATAATTTATTTCTCTTGTATTTTCTTTCAATACCTCATCATGATAGTTTCCAATTTTTAACTTTACTAGACATTGTTCATTGACCAAAGCCTTGTTATCCTTCAACAACCAAGAAAACTGATAGCGATTCAGATACTTCCTTCTATCTAACTTCAATTTATTAACCATTTTATCTGAAGCAAGGTTATCAATACTATATGCACCCTAAAATGGTCGCCTAGACTTTGGGCCCCATTTTATCATTTTATCATTTTATCAAATTCCTGAATCAATGCTTTGGAATATTTTCAATTCAAATCAATTTCCTTGATCAAATTATAATTAATTCAATTATTCAATTATTTCAATATTTCTTAAGGTTTGATCATTTTTATCTAATTAAAAGATTTAATTTTCTTTTTAATTAAATAAAATTTATCTTATTTAATTAAAATATTTAATCTCCCTTTTAATTGAATAAAATTCATCTTATTTAATTAAAAGATTTAATATCCCTTTTAATTAAATAAAATTCCTCTTATTTAATTAAATTCAATTTCCCCCATTTAATTAAATAAAATTATTCTAATTTATTTAATTGAAAGAAAACCCCTCTTTTAATTAAATAAATAAAAATCCCCACTTAAAGCACTTTATTTTGTTGAAAAAGGCAGTAAATTAAATAAAATTAAATAAAAATCCCTTTTTCATCACATCTTTCTAAGTGGTGGGTTTTTGCCTCTTAATCTCAACCATTGATTATTTCTTTTTGCCTCTTAATCTCAATCGTTCACTTTTCTTTATAAGAAAATCTCTCCTCATTTTCATATTAGGTTTTCATAGTATTGTTATGCTCTAGGTTTGGAGAGCAATTTTGGAGGAGGATTTGAGCACTTGAGCTTGGATATTGCAACTTATCTCTTCTTGTCTTCTTCTTCTTGCATTCATGGCTACTCATGTAGATTACTTTCATGTTTATTTTCATAGATTAAACTTGCATTTGTATTTCCTTTTATAGATTAATCATGCATTGCTATTGTTATACATTGAATTTGCGCCTCTGATCTCAAGCTCTCTTGGTCTTGATAATCCAGTATAACAAGGGAGTCATCTCAAGGTTGTGGGACCTTATGCTAACCGAGATGAGACCTCCAAATTCTAGGCTAGTTCCTCTTGGATAATCACCTTAATTTGCTTCTTTCACAGGAAAGTAAACTCTGGAGGGAAAGGGATAGAAGGAGTGCATGGAAAGGGAAAATACATGAAAGCAAACTACCTACTAGGTGATGCACCAAAATTAGGGTTTGGATCTCAGTATAGAGGGATGAAACCAATGGGGAAATCAGGTCTAATAAGTCACAACTCACTAGATAGGCTTGCATAAGTATTTCATAGGAGGGTCTGAACAAAAGATTCGACCTATAACCTGCAAACAAACATCCTTTTCTGCAACTAGGTGTAGGAATGAGACAAGACTGCTAGGGGTTGTAGTATACCCACAAAACATCTAAAATTAGATCAGACACAGTAACACACAAAAGCACAGAAAGTGAGAGGGACTGGGAACCCCAATTTTCATTAACAACATTCATAAACTTCAATCCAATAAGAGATAATCGAGATAGTGAAGACAGGGATAGAACAAATATCACAAGTACCTCAAGAATATCTTAATCATCAATGGGAATCACAAATTCAAGAAACCAAAAGGGCAGAAAGATTGCCACAAATTTGTCTCTGAGAGAAAAAGAAATCTCTTTACAATTGCCTATTCTTCTCTAAGGCTCCCAAAAAAAACCTTAAATACAACACTCAACTGCACGCAGGCAGGAGTCCCAAAAACTTAACCAGGGTTACAGATTTTACAATAGAATAATCCACCCTAGAAAAAATCTAATTTGGTCATAAATGCTCCAAAGATGAATCTCGATCAGATCATATTTTTTCCTTTGCGCCCATCCCTGTACTTGATCATGCCCGCAGACAAGCAACCCGGGTCCATCAGTTCTACTCTGCAAATAGGCCTTGCCATGAATGCTCACCAACTGATCATAGCTTCTCACGACAAGAAATGACCCCTGACGGCCGCCCATACCTCTTCATCAATGAGTCCTCAACTCATAATTATGCCTTTTAGCCAACTACATTTTGGAGGGCAAAAATGCAACTGGGCTCTGAAAACTTTCAGCCGTTTCTATATCGCACAGTCGCTGGCCATTTTCTTTTCCTCTAGATTCTGAGCGACTGAGCGACATTCTTTTTCTACAATGCATATTCTATCTGATCGCGCACTCGCTCAGCTTAATATTTTGTCTTTGTCTCATGCGCGAGTGTGCGACGGCATCCGCCTTCTTCTCGGTCGCCAACTTGCAGCCCTTTACTTTCTGCTTTCATTTCATGCGCGAGTGTGCGACAGCATCCTTTTCCTCCTTCAATCGCTCACTCGTGAGCTGCTTTCCCTTCACCTTTAATGTCTGGCGACTTCTCGATGCCATCTTTCTTCTGCTCGTCGCGGACTCGCGAGTTCTTTTTCCTTTATCTAAGTTGCTCTGCGACTGAGCGATGAGCCTCTGTCTTTCTCTTTTTAATTCATCGCATGGTCACGAGCTGGCATTCTATCATCTGAAAACATTTGCGAGTGCGCGATGAGTTAAACAATCACCCTGGTCGCTTGGTCGCAGACCCTTAAGAACCGTGAAAACCATATGTGCGACTGAGCGATCGCAAATTTAAATCAGCATGTTACACCTTCATCGCGTACTCGCACTGCACAAAACACATGAGTTAGAACCTATGCGAGTAGGCGATGACCTTAATACGCCCTTGTCGCGCACTCGCGCAACTAAAACATTGACCACCATGAGATATCGCGATTGCGCGATACACACTTTAAACGACTCATCGCCCACTCACAGGACTTAAAGACCTTGACCTAGATTGATCGCGATTGCGCGATGAGACAAAAGCACGATTTGAAAAAGGGGGGGGACCATTTTTCTCCTTTTGTGCAGTAAATATAGGATTTAAAATCAGAAAGCCCGGTCAAAATGCATAGGATGGAAAATTTGGGCAACAGCTATCATTTAGATTAATTTTTTTTCATGTATTGCAATCATATAGAGTAGATCTCATTTTCATGCATTTGAATCTCTCACTTCATGGTGTACTTGCATAGGCACTAACTAGGTCAATCTGAGGGCCTCCATTACACACCTTTGCACTCCATGACTAGAGAGCTATGGATTGATATTTGAGGCCTCATTCTTGAGCAACCTTGGATGGAATGATTCATAGAAGTGTGTCAACATTTTAGCACACATTTTTTGCACCCACCGTGGGGCAGAAGATTCATTTTCTATCTTTTTTAGCTATTTTTTGTCAATTTATTTTTGGATCTAAAATTTTTGTCTTTTCCATACTTGTTGTTTTTGTCTGCAGAGAAAGTTCGCACGATCTTTTGCAGGTCTTCACATCAGATTTTGCTAGATCTGGTATTTTATCACAAGGTTCTATGTACTTCTTCAAGCGGCGCGGTGTACTTTCTCGCATGAGATTCGGCATCAGTGCTGTGATTTGACTAGTTTGTTGTCTCTGTACTTTTTTTACTGCCTATGCATTCTGTCGTGCGGCTATGCATTTCCTCGCGCGAGCTTTTTGTTTCTTTGCGTGGCTATGCACTTTCTCGCGCGGCTCTGTGTACTTTCTCATGTGAGATTCTGTACCAGAGGTCTGATTTTCATTGCTATATTGGTATATCTCTAATTTTTTGTGCTAACCACTAATGTTTACTATTTCTAGTGGTTTGTGATTTGTTTTTGTTGTTAATGTTTCTGATTTGGACTTGCTTGGATAAACAACAAAATGATTTGCGCTGCATTGGATTTGAGGTATTTTTTTGATCTCTATAACATTTTGATTTTGAGAATTAAAATGAACATCTCATGTGTCTAGCTTGAGTGTTTCTTGCTTTCATAGATCACATTTCCAATTGGTGCTCTAAAATGGACCTAGATTTGCTTTCTTGCATATATGTTTCACATA
>MU225739.1:12779-32966 GCA_018584345.1 Thuja plicata | reverse complement strand
AATGGAATGGTTTACTAAGATAACTCCTCCTGTTAAGACTTTCAAAGAACTTGTTCAAATATTTGTTCAACACTTTGCATACAATATTTCAAGATCTATCACTTTGTTGGACTTATGTAACTTAAAGAAGAATCAAGGAGAGTCCTTTGTTACATTCTTGCAGAGATGGAGATGAAAGTGCTCTTGTTATTCTAGAACTATTCCTGATAATGAAAAGATTGACATTCTTGTTAGCAATTTGGTCCCTGAATTGCAGTATGAAGTTAAGAAAGTTGTTTTTGATTCATTTGACACCATGGTTGAAACTACATGTCAAATTGAGGATGTTTTGAGAGAACAAGTAATTTTGACTAAACATGGAAATAACAACAACAATGGTCAAAACAACAAAAATTCTAATAGAGATAAAGGTAAGAACCAATATTGGAATAAGAAAAAACAAGTGGTTAATGATGGAGTTGTGGATTCCTCCCAACATAAAGATCAACCTGTGTTACACTTATCTAGTACTGTTCAAGCTAAAAAGCTCAATGCACCCACTCAACAAGAAATTAAGCCAAGTTACCAAGGTAAGCCTAAGAGTGAAAAACGTCAATTTACAAAACTTGGTGAGACATATGGGGAAATTTTACAAAAACTTATTGATAGCAATCTGGCACATCCTCTAGATGTAGCACATTTTCATATACCTAAAGAAAAACCATGGTGGTGGAGAGAGGATGAATTTTGTATATTTCATAATGGTATTGGACATAATGTTGAAAATTGTGGGAGACTCAGGCATCTCATTCAAGATCTCATTGAGAATGGAAAAGTTACAGTAGATGGACTGAAAACCAACACTGATCATAAGGCATTCAAGGAACCTTTGCCCAAATATGAAAAGGGGGAAACCTCTAAAGTTAAGAATGGCAAATCTGAGATCAACTATACTTATACAGATGCAAAGAATACTATCAAAATGCTTGAATTTGTGGAGGAAAATGTTAACATGATGAGTGGAAGAGATCCTTATGGTTATGATCTTGATGAAGATTCCCCTCCAATTTTTGATAGAGAACCTATTGTGGTTCAAAGGGGTCCCAACTCTAGAAGGTCATCTCAAACCCTTAATGTTGTTACCTAAAGTCAAGGTCCTGTTGTCATTAAAGGACCCAATTCAAGTCAGTCAAGTAAACCTAAGCAAGTGGCGTCTAAACCTGTTACCTTGAAACCAGTTGTTAATCCTAAATCAAACTACAATCTTTTTGATCAATTACAAAGAACACCCACTCAGATTTCAATCTTTGAGCTCTTAAAGTTGTCTCCAAGACATAAACAAATCCTTGAGGATGCTTTGCGTATGGAAAATGTCCCCAAAAACTTAGATATTGATCAATTCCAGAATATGGTTAATCACATTGCTACTCCTCATTACCTTACATTTTCAGAAGATGATGATAAAGCTTTGAGCCATCTGCACAATATTTCCCTTCATATTGAGGTCATGTTCCATAGAACCCATGTTAGGTGCATTTTGATAGATAGGGGTGCTAGGCTTAATATTTGTTCTTTTATTCTTTTGAAAGAATTGGGTTATTCTGAAGAAGTTATAGATACCAGAAAAAAGATTACTATCAAAGCCTATGATGAGGCAAAAAGACATTCCAAGGGGTTGGCCTTCCTTCATGTTAGGATTGGCCTCATTCAAAAGGATATTTTGTTTCAAATAGTTGATGCTGGACCCCTTGCATATAATATCTTACTTAGTAGGCCATGGATTCATGACATGCAAGTAGTGTCGTTTACCTACCATCAATGTGTTAAGTTCCCCTATAATGGCATAGAGTTTTTATACCTGGGGATTTAACACTTTATCTGTTAATTCAATTTCAACAGGGGCACATGTTCCCCTCAATAGAGAAGCAGAATATTTTAATGCTACTTTGGCTGAATGTAAAGACAAGCTTAAGATAATAGAACTTGGTATGGGGGGTATCAACTCAACTTCCTCACCACATTTCCAGTTTCACCTAGGTCTTATGGAAAACCTTCAAAAGAGATGAAGCCTTCCTCTTCAGCTATGAAATTATTTGGAAAATTAGTAGAATCATCAGTGCCTATTCAAAATGAGATAGAGGAAACATTTGTTAGAGACTGGATATATCGAGAAGAAAAGTATAAGCACAATGAGAATTTTTCTCCTTCTCCTAAAGCTTATGGGAGGAGATATACTTTTGTCAAGAATATAGGCTATCTTGGGTATGTCCCACTTAACCACAATTTAGATGCTAGGTCTGAACCTCTTGATCATGCTAAATTTGGATGCAAGTCTAAGAAACCAGTTGGCATAGGATTCAAAAATTGCAACAAGTGTACTAATCCTCTCTTTAAGAAGTTGGAAAGTGATGATGAACTAGAGTATGAACCTAATTTGAAAAATCAGAAAGATATGTGTGAAGATTGGGTCCCTTCCACTACTCTCCTTTGGGAAGATTCAGATATTTCAACTGCCCATGCATCAGTTGCAACTTTAGAAAAAGAATTAAATATAGAGGATCCTTTGAGAGAGCATCAAAGAAAGAATCTTTCTCATTTAATGGAAAGAGAAAGTGCTAATTTTCATGAAACTGGACCTTCAACATCTCGATGTCCCAAGCCTTCATGGTGTAAGCATCCTAGTCGCAGTTCAGATACCAGTTCTAAAGAATATGAATGGGACTCTTTTTTAGAGCCCTCAATAATTGATAGAGATGTTGATGTTGTACACATTTTTAGTTCTCCACTTAAGGTAGCCAATGAGTCACATGTAGGATTAGAGGTTTTGAACCCACATGTTTCTTTAGTGGACAATTCTTCACTTGTTAGGATGAATCCTGATTTGGGTATCTTAGAGGGGTACTTGACAGACTCTGAGTCTTCGGTCACCAACGATAATATCATTCATATTTATAGCCTTAAACCAGTTGTTAACTTGCCTCTTGTTCATCCCAACCTTATTGATTGGTCTCAAGGCTATCAAGAACCTGAGCTTTTGACATTCCAAAATTATTATTAGATAGCTTGTTACCTAAAAGCGATTGAACCCATAGTCTCTTCCATCAGTGAACCGACTACCAGTATGACAGAGCCAGACATCAAGTACCTTAGTCACAAGATAAAGAGAAAAGAAAATAAAAAGAATAGGTGTTCTGATGGAAAAAACCTCTATGTGGCAGTGTCAGAACCAAAAAAAGTAAAAAAAAATGACGTATCCAAGGGGGAAAACCCCTCTGAGGTGCCTAAGGATGAGGTACTTGATCGTCTCCCCAGTTATTTTCAGGATCGATCTTCAGTGCTCATTGGGCCAAAACAAGCAGTTAATTTGGGTACAAATGAGGCTCCACAAATAATACACTTGGCTGAGTCCTTGTCACCAATAGAAAAAGAGACATATACTAAATTCTTACAAACCAAGAAGACCAATTTTACATGGACTTATTCAGATATGTCAATATTGGACATAAATCTTATTATGCATCACTTATCTATAGCTCCAAATGTCAAACCAGTTAAACAAAAATTGAGGAAAATACATCCTCATATAGCTCTTTTAGTCAAAGCCGAATTAGATAAACTCCTTGGAGAAAAATTCATAAGAGCTATTGCTTATGCTAAATGGTTATCAAATATTGTACTAGTTTCCAAACATGACAAATCCATTTGAGTTTGCACAAATTTTAGAGATTTTAATAGAGCATGCCCAAAGGATGACTTTCCACTCCCCAATATAGATATGATAGTGGATATGACTGCGGGTTATGAGATTTATTCTTTGATGGATGGTTTTTCTGGGTATAATCAAATTAAGATAGCTCATGAAGATCAAGAAAAGACTTCATTTACTTGCGCATGGGGTACCTATTGTTGGAACGTTATGCCTTTTGGATTAAAAAATGCAGGAGCTACCTATCAACGAGCTATGACAAGTATTTTTCATGACATGATGCACAAAAATATGGAAGATTATGTAGATGACACCTTGGCCAAGTCTAAACAAAGAGATACACACTAAGATGATTTGGAAGTAATTGTAGATCGTATGGAACAATTTTAGCTTAGGTTAAATCCTAAAAAGTGTGCATTTGGAGTCACCTCTGGAAAATTACTTGGTTTTATCATCTCAAAAAAAGGAATAGAGGTTGACCCTGAAAAAGTTCAAGCAATCATAGACATGCCACCTCCTAAAAACATTAGTCAAATGAGGAGTCTTCAGGGACGTCTTCAATCTATAAGGAGATTCATTTCACAACTGGCAGATAGAGCTCAACCTTTCAATATGAACTTGCATAAGGGAGTCAAATGTATTTGGAACGAGGATTGTCAAAAGAGCATAGATCAAATCAAGAAATACTTGGAAAATCTTCCTATTTTAATGCCTCTTATCCCAAGGAAACCTCTTATTTTATACATTTCAGCGACAAAATCTTCCTTGGGGGAATTACTAGCTCAAATTGATGAAAATGGGAAAGAAAGAGAAATATACTACATTAGTTGTACTCTTGTTTCATATGAGGCTAATTACACTAGCATTGAGAAAGCTTTCCTAGTTGTTGTGTTTGCTTCCCAAAAGTTTTGACATTACATGCTTGCGCATACTATACACCTCATAGCCAAAATAGATCCTCTCAAATACTTGCTAAGTAAGGCTGCCCTCACAGGTAGACTCACTAAATGGATGATGATACTTTCAGAATTTGACATAGAGTACATTGAGAGAAAAGAAATCAAAGGACAAGCTATAGCCGATCAATTGGCTGATTTCCCATTACAAGATGATGTACCTATTCAAGTTGACTTCCTAGATGAACATCTTATGTATATGAATATAAGAACTTGGAAGATGTTCTTTGATGGATCTTTTATGCAAAATGGTTCAGGAGCTAGTGTGTTGTTTTTCTCTCCTCATGGGTACACGATTCCTAAGTCTTACAAATTATTATTCTCATGTACAAAAAACATTGTTGAGTATGAAGCTTTAACAAATGGACTTAAGATAGCCATAGAATGGAGAATTATAGAGTACACATCTATGGGGATTCACAGATGATAATCAACCAAGTTAATGATGAATAGCAAACAAACCATGAGAAAATGTTACCCTACAAGAAAATGGTTGATTCCTTAAAGAAATACTTCACATTTGTCACATTTTTGCAAATCCCTAGAGCAGAAAACAAAGCAGCTAATGCTATGGCTACACTTGCTTCACTTCTTCAGTTAGAACAACATGAATCAAGATTTGAATTCCTGGTGGAAGAGCTACATCACCCTATATTTGACTCCCATGAAAGCCATATCATTTGTACCCTTGTTGGTCATGAATCATCCTGTTATGGTGCCATTTACTCATATCTTTGTGATGACATTATCCCTGAAACCTTTAACTGGTCTGAACACCAAAATATTACCCGAAACGCCTCTTGTCATTCCCTTATCGCTGGTGATTTGTATAGGAGGGGTCTTGATTGAACACTTCTTAGATGCTTAGAAAAGGAAGAATTTGATCAAGCGTTAGTTGAAATTCACGAGGGCATCTATGGGGGACACTCCAATGGTCTTTGCATGGCCTGAAGGTTGCTTAGGGTGGGGTACTATTGGCCCACAATGCAGATTGATGCAGTAGATTTTGCAAAGTCATGTGAAAAGTGTCAAAAACATGGTAACCTGATACATGCTCCAGGAAAGGAGCTCATTCCTTCTATATCTCATTGGTCATTTTGGCACTAGGCCTTTGACCTCGATGGCCAGATTCATCCCAACTCATCAGGTGCACACAAATTTATCATTACTGCTACTGATTACTTCACTAAATGGGTAGAAGCTATCCCACTTTCTGTTGCCTCAGGCAAGACAGTCTCTCTATTCATTTTGAACCATATCATCTGTTGATATGGAGTGCCTTCCAAGATTATTACTAACAATGGAGGCCGGTTTAAAAATAAGGACCTTAAACAACTCTGCAAGAAATTGAAGATTAAATAACATTGGTCCTCCATTGACTTCCCACAAGGAAATGGTCAAGCAGAGGCATCAAACAAGGCCATTCTTAAAATTTTGCATAGAACAGTGTGTAAGAATGGTAGAGATTGGCATTTATAGATAAATCCAGCTTTGTGGGCCTATAGAACAAGTATTCGTACTCCTACTGGGGCTACTCCTTTTGCCCTTGCATATGGTGCTGAAGCAGTGTTACCTTTGGAGGTTGAGATTCCTTCACTTCGAGTTTCTCTCCATGGTCTAGTTACAGATGAAGACTACCACGCCATGAGACTTCAAGAGTTAGAACTTCTAGATGAAAAATGTCAATCATCATTTAATCATATGAGGGTCTATCAAAAATGCATGTCCAAAGCCTTCAACAAAAAGGTTTTCCCTAGAGACTTCCAAGTGGGAGATCTTTTCCTACGTGAAAATCCTAAGAATCAACAACATAGAGATCAAAAGGGAAAATTTGAACCTAATTGGCTTGGACCTTACATTATTACAGCAGCTTTTGGGACAGGTGCTTATTTACTATCTACATAAAAGGGAGAATAGCTCCCTGATCCTATCAATGTCTTGCACCTAAAGAAGTTCTATCCATGATGCCCATTCTGTCTGGGGGCATCTTTTGTACATATTATTGATCCTAAAAAAATAAAAATAAAAATGATATATTGTCAAAAATTCTCAAAAAATAGAAAATGTCCTACAAAAATGATCATCTTAGTGAAAACCTAGCAATGGGTGCTTTGATGTATCTCCAAAAAAATTTATATATTCCAAAAATACAAAAAAATCAAAAAATTCAAAAAAAAAGGAAAAAGTGCCTTGGTGAAAACCTGGAAACAGGCGCCTTGGTAGTGAAAATTCAAAAAAATTTATAAAAAGTCCTGAAAAAAGAAGGAAAAAATGAATAAAGTGAAAATGAAAAAAATGAAATAAAATCCAAGTGGTGATAAGCTAGAAAAATGCGCTACTTGAGGCCTTTGCACCCCTGTTTCTTAGCGTGTTTCCTTGACACTTATCCTTTCTCCATCATGCCTTGTCCTTGTTGCCTTGGTTTAGAATTGGTCTTTGTCTTTGTCTAGGGGGCATAACTATGTTAGCTTTGGTCTCTTGGATGTGTTAGTCTTTAGGACACCTCACAAATGGTATTTTTCAATACCACCCCAAATGTATTTTTTAATAGTCCCTGACATCAAGTATTTTTCAACACTTATCAGTTTGGTCTTCCCCCCATTTTTTTCATGCGGTCTTACCTTTGTGCAAGCATTTGATCCTTATCCTCGAAACTCAGTATCAGTTAACACACTTAAGTTTTTTAACGCAACACTTAATGCTTGAGTTATGTCATGATATTTTCTTTGTGTGCTGATTGTTATTGATTTTTGTTGAGTGTCCTTGTCTAATAAGTCTCTCTAAGATGCATAGCTAGAGGACTTGGGGCATGGGACATGTTTTTATTTGCTTCTTGCTTTATGATTCACTATTTTTGCACAACCTTATTGCTGGTCATCTTGGCCTCTATGCCTTGATGCAAGCGTGGTTTTTCTATATTAAATTAGGTAAGATAACATCACAGTCATCTTGACCTTTATGTCTTTGATTCTTATGTTAGAATCTTTCCACATTCTAATCTGATATAAATCACATTCATAGCTTCATAGTTGCACTTGTGACTAGTGATGATTGTGTGATTTTCTGATGTCCATTAATAATGGCTCAATGATGAAAATAAGTTCCTTAACATTCTCTTATGAATGATGAACACAAGATCCTATGTTTGTTGCTCTATTGCAAGTACACCTTTGCATTTTCATGTAGCTTGCATTGTTAGACCTCATGATAGTTTGCATTTTAGGTTGCATTATGACTTTGCGAGGGTTTTCCTTCATCTTTCTTGTGGACTTTTAATCAAATGTGATCACATTCTGATCTTCATTTCCTTATCTTCTTTCGTGATCTCAATCAAAATTTTCTTTCTTTAACAGTTGAGTGATTTTGGGGGATTATTTTTCTTAAGGAAAATTCTCTTTCTTCTCTCCATTTCTTTCCACCTCTTCCAAAATTCTATCTTCCATTGTCTTTCACCCCGCTTCTTCTTCTTCTTCTTCTTCTTCTTCTTCTTCTTCTTCTTCTTCTTCTTCTTCTTCTTCTTCTCCCACTTCTTTTCTTCTAATTCAACCATGGGGCATAATCTGTCATGTTTGATGATCTACCTTCATTCTGTGATCCTTATATCTTTCATCTTATATCAAGAACCTTATATTTAGTTCGATTTGATCAAATTTATCAATTTACTATTTATCCTCTATCTCATTTTGATTTCAATCACGAGGGGGCAGTACCTATCAAACTTCAAGCTTTGATTCAGCTTTATCAATTTTATCAGTCTTGCTTGAGATTCTTATCTCTGACATGTCAATTACTTATGTCGGTGTTGACTTTGTCTTTTTCAATTGTGCTTATTTTTGTCCTGATGTGTTCCTGAATCGACCACACCTCTGGGTTGTTTTGTGATCCCAAGTCGACCTCACACTTCAACTGCATTCTTTGACTACATGTGTTCCTGATTTGACCACACATTAGTCAAAGAGGGGCAAATGTATGCACCCTAAAATGGTCTCCTAGACTTTGGGCCCCATTTTATCATTTTATCAAATTCCTAAATCAATGCTTTGGAACATTTTCAATTCAAATCAATTTCCTTGATCAAATTGTAATTAATTCAATTATTCAACTATTTTAGTATTTCCTAAGGTTTGATCATTTTTATCTAATTAAAAGATTTAATTTTCTTTTTAATTAAATAAAATTTATCTTATTTAATTAAAATATTTAATCTCCCTTTTAATTGAATAAAATTCATGTTATTTAATTAAAAGATTTAATATCCCTTTTAATTAAATAAAATTCCTCTTATTTAATTAAATTCAATTCCCCCCATTTAATTAAATAAAATTCTTCTAATTTATTTAATTGATAGAAAACCCCTCTTTTAATTAAATAAATAAAAATCCCCACTTAAAGCACTTTATTTGTTGAAAAGGGCAGCAAATTAAATTAAATTAAATAAAAATCCCTTTTTCATCACATCTTCCTAAGATGTGGGTTTTTTCCTCTTAATCTCAACCATTAATTTTATTTTTTTCCTCTTAATCTCAATCGTTCACTTTTCTTTATAAGGAAATATCTCCTTCTCATTTTCATATTAGGTTTTCATAGTATTGTTATGCTGCAGGTTTGGAGAGCAATTTTGGAGGAGGATTTGAGCACTTGAGCTTGGATATTGCAACTTCTCTCTTCTTGTCTTCTTCTTCTTGCATTCATGGCTACTCATGTAGATTAGTTTCATGTTTATTTTTATAGATTAAACTTGCATTTGTATTTCCTTTCATAGATTAATCATGCATTGTTATCATTTAGATTAATTTCTTTTCATGCATTGCAATCATATAGAGTAGATCTCAGTTTCATGCATTTGAATCTCTTATTTCATGGTGTACTTGCATAGGCACTAACTAGGTCAATCTGAGGGCCTCCATTACACTCCTTTGCACTCCATGACTAGAGAGCTATGGATCGATATTTGAGGCCTCATTCTTGAGTAACCTTGGATGGAATGATTCATACAAGAGTGTCAACATTTTAGCACACAAATACTACCACCATCTATAATGATATTGCATAGTTTACCATTAAATTTACATCTTGTTTGATATATAGTCTTCCTTTTCTTAGGTTTCTTCTCATCATTTACGAAGGATCTTCTAGTACAAAGAACCTCTCCTCTTTTAACATCTTTAGAATATGAAGACTCATCATCCTCATCTACATGTGTAACTTGTGCAATTCCCTTTAGTCTCCTATATGTCCCCCCTTGATGTTGGGGATATTCATAATATTTATGCCCTTCTTCTCCATACTGAAAACATGTTCCATGGAAACCTCCTCTTCATGGTCCTAGTCCTCTTCATATTCCTCTTTGATCTCCATTATTTTCATCACGGGGATAATAGCAATTATTTCCCCTCTAATTTTTATTTCTATTAAATTCACAATTCTTATTTTGATCTTCATTTTAGCCTCCATAAGACCATCGACTAGGCTTTCTACTACGACTTCTTATAGTTTTCTTTCCCTCAAACATCTTGTTCATTTTTTATTCTACCTTCAAAGCAAATTGGTATGCATCTTCAATGGTAGAAATTCTTACCATTATCAAATATTCTTGAGTACTTGGCCATAACCCATTTATGTAATGGGCAACTTTCTATTTTTTTAGCTTCAGAGTGACCCATTCTAATAAGAATTTGATAGAACTCTTCTGTATATACTCCTACAAATATTTTTGTGCTTTCTTCAACCTTGAATTTTCTTTAGAAAATCAAGATCATAGTAAACAGGATTGAAACATCTACTCAATTTATCCACCATCTGATCCCACCTTGTTATCTTCTCCTCCCCTCTTCTATTTCTCTCCAACTAAACCTCTTTCTACCAAATTTTAACATAACCTTTAAGCTTGGCATTTACAAATCTGACCCTCTCGGCATCTTTTATTTCCTCAAACTCAAAGTACTCTTTCATATCATTGATCCAATTGATAAACTCTTTTGGATTAAGGTTTTCAAAAAATTTAGAAAATTCAATATTTGGTCTCTTGCTAATATAGGAATTTGACGTCAAAAACCTAGCTTCATCAAGATACCTAACCATTTCTTGATTTTCTTCAAACTATCCTTCATATTCATCATCACTTTCATCTCTTCTCCCAATATCAGCTCCTCTATTCAACTCCTCTTGCAATGCTTCCACTTGTCTCTAAAGGGCTCTAAAAACCTCTTCTATCACACCAACGTTTCTTCCGCCATGGTTCCTTCATGGAGGAATTTTCCTTACTTATTTTCTCAAACCCACAACCATATTTTAAGTGTAAAGTACCTCATGTTTGGTGATCTATTTACATACTAAAGATTACCTACTTTAATACCACCTAATGAAGTTTAATCCCCTTACTAACTAGAACACACAAAATACAATAGGGAAACAAATAGAAAATGGAAAGAAAGAAACAATAGATAGAAGAGAAACACTTTTTCTATTATCTTTAATGAAATGGAAGTAGAATATTGAAAAAATATAACATGTTACAGCCACATGGGCATTTTCATTGCAATAACCTATAAGATAGAGCCATAAGATACTCTTCTAGAGCTGAGACTAAAACCAACCTTCAACCCTATATATGAAGCACCAATAACCACCTTAGAATATTATATAAAGTAAAAAATTTCCATTTTGGCACCGTTAGTTCAATTTCCTGCCTAAGTGTGCCTTAGAACTTGAATCTTGATGGTACAACCTATGGAAGCCATTAGTTTTGGAGTGTGGACCCAACTGGATATTATAACCAAATTTCAAAAACCTCTTGAAGTTATCTACGACTTGGGATTGCATTGTATTGTCCCTAATGAGTTTTGGCCCCTTTTGGAGCCTCTAAGGCCTTCAAAATGGAGTTCAAAGTTTTCGTACCACCTCTCCAAAAGTTTAAAAAATTAATTTCATCAAAATTGGACTTCATCTTGCCATGAAACTCTATCGACATGATTATGTATCCAAAATTAATATCCAAGGAACAAATTGGAATAATCTATGCTCAAATGCAAGACTTTCTTAAAATAGTAAACTTGCCAAAAATAGTAACCCTATCCTAAATATCCCTTGTTCAAAAACTAGATAATATTATTGGGGGTGATGCAAGATTTCTCTTACACCCTGGATGCTCTAGCATCAACCTTTCCTAAGAAATATTTCTTTCTAGATACATGTCTAAGCCTAGTAGAGTTTATTGGTATATATTTACAAGCGTTTTCAAATATTTGAATTGTACCTTATGTTATTCTTTTTTTATCATGGTAATATGATTAAAGAGGAAATTTATCTTGATATTCAAGGGTATGTGGATTAAAATTTGGGCAAACGATATTGATAGAAAAATTTCCATCAATGGTTATATGGTTACACTATTTTGTGGTGCAATTAGTTGGATGAGTAGGTGAAAGGTTGTGGTTTCTTTTTTCACGGTTGAAGAAGAGTATATGACAACTAATCCTGCTTATAAATAATCTATTTAAATTAATAAATATCATTAAAATATTGGAATAAAATAAGAGTATTACTAGTTATTTATGATAGTGAAAGTCTGGTTTTCCTAGTGAAGAAATAGAATTTTCATGATATAACCAAGCACATTTATGCTTAGTATCATTTTGTTAGACATATAGTCTAGGATGACAGGGTTAAGTTGGTTAAGGTAGAGACCTTGATGAATGCTATAGATTCATTAACAAAGGTTTTGAGCAGAGAGAAGTTAAAATGGTGTTTGAATTCTATGGGCCTTAGGACCCCTAACAATTAAATAATTGTTTAGATACTCCCTTTTCTCCCACTTGCAAGGTGTTTGACAAGTGAGAGATTGTTACAATAATTGTCTCCACCTTTCATTTACATGGGGTTACTAGTTTTAGTAAACTTTCATTTCAACACAAATTTTCCCTATTCTTTTCTTGAAGGTTAAATTTGTTTATAAGCATGCCAGTTTATTTTTGTTGCAAGATCATGTCTAAATTGATAGATATTAAAGTTTCCATTTTTAGAAATCACAAGAAAAAGTTGCAAATGTGATTTTGGAAGCTTTAGACGCACTAAAATGGTCCAAATATACGGATAAATAATGTATTTCTTGAGTAAGGACCATAGATATTATCATGAGGTTTCCATTGCAGCAAACAATTTGGTAATTAGACAGTCAATTTGAAATTTATGGCCTCCAAATGTTGGGCCTCCCAAAATAGGAAATATAAAACCATGTAAAACATGTAAATGAGTTGTAAACGGGAGTTACACATTTTAGTGTTTTGTTTGACACATTATTTGGATTTTAATTGGAGATAATGTGGGAACTAATTTATAAATGGGTTTACCCCCGTGATTTTTTAATTCTATTTTATGGTTTCTTGTATTATATCTCCTATTTGTTAGATGTGTAAGATGGAAGCATGTGTGAGAGTCTTATAGATATCCACTTACCTCTAGATCTCTTTTTGGTCATACTCCTTATACAAACTTTCTTTGAAAGTATATTTTAATCTATTATTGATTGTTCAATAATATATTTGGTTTCTTTTGGAGTGTCCAGGGGTTTTTCACCCACAAGGGTTTTCCCCACATAAATCACTATGTTATGGTATGTATATTATTTATGTTATTTTTATTAAGTTTATGTAACTATCATAATCATCTAAAAAATTACATTGCTATTTCCTCCAAGTTAATGTAGGAAGGTTTTATGCTACTTAACGTCGTTACATGCACTTCAATATAAATGTTTGTATACTTGAGGCCCTTAAAAATACACTTAAAAATGCTTCTAAAACATGAAACAATAAATTTAAGTATAATGTTACAAGATCAACTAGAGGTTAGTGGCACATAAGAATTGAGGAATTATCATCTCATGTTATATTCTCTCTTTGATATGGTGCTTCATATGAGAGGTGTTTTTGGTTTTATTTGCATGTTTTTCTTTTATCTTTCATTTTTATAATGAAAAATTAAATAATTCATGTATTACAAAGTTGTATTTTAGGAGATAGGTTAGGGATTTGTTGAACTCAATATGGATATTTCCACATAAGTTTATGAGACTATAGTTGGTAATTTTAACCTTTCAAGGTTCATAAAATTAGTTTATAGATGTTTATCACTAATCAATATGGGTTATTTTCTAATAATTCAATAATTGGTGATTCAGGAGTTTGAGCATGATAAATAAATAAGCTAGTTGAAAGCTGCACCCTCCTAAGGGTCACAAGATAAGGTGATGGAGCTCTACATGATTTAAGGTTTTTTCTTCAAAGAGAGATCATCTCAAGATGTGTATTTATTTTATCTAATAAAACCAATTTTTTTCTATAAGCTTTAAGGGGTTCTGTTGGCAATAGAAAAAATTTCAAGTTTGATGTTCTTTCAAAGGAGAAATGTAAGAAGGGAGGAATGTTAGAAAATATACATATTATATTATTGAGTGCTTATAGTTAGTGGTATATTTTGGTCAAGGTAAGTGAGGAAGGGCCCAAACCCATTATAAATCAGAAGGAAGCTACCAAAAAGAAAAGTATATTTCATAAAAAAACAATAATTTTACCAAAAAGCTAACTGGGAAATACAATAAAGCAATTCTACAAAAAGTTGAATTTCCCACAAAGAAGGAAAAAAATTCAAAAGAGTAAAAATCATTATTAAGACCAAACCATGGGCCTAACAAGACAAATTGAGTGTTCTAGACTAAGACGAACTGACTCTTTTTCTTATGGTGATTGATAGTCCAAGAAGAAACATCTTTTCTAGGAGAATCTAATGGGGTAGTTCTAGAGGTAGTAGAAGAGTCATCTAGATGGGCCACAAAATTCAAAGGGTAAACCTAATAGTTTGTTCAATACGAATTAGGTTCCTTGGATGGAATGAGTCCAAAGCTCCACAAATCACCAAAAGGGCCCATATGAGGGGCCACAAGTGTAGGAATGGGGGAAAAAATCACTAAAGGGGGAATAATAGTAGTGGAGGGAGGTACCAAATCTATAGAATATTTTGACCCAAAATCTAAACATTTGAGAAGAATTTTTAGATGGAAACATGTATCTTTTGTCGATTAGGTGAGACAAGAATTTCGATGAGAAGCGCAAGGGGTGTGGAGAGGATAAATGCCTAGTAAAAAAATAATGTATACACCAAAAAGGGACCCCTTCATAGTATAGAATTTGTATCCAATGAGTCCCACCCGCATTTAGTGAAATATTAGAAAGAAGTGTCTTAGGGAGATCTAACTAACTAGAATCCTAGTGTAGGAAGTGTAGGAGAAAAGGATGGTATTAGGGCCCACATTGATAAAATAATCTAGGGTATTACCAATATTTTTAGACATAGAGTTGCAAAAAAAATGGAGGATAAGGTGAGACAACTTTACCTAGATAGAGGAAAACTAAGTAGGTTCAAACTAAAGATTCAAGGAGGGCAACCAAGAGAAAAGGGAAGTTTCATGGGAGTGTCATTTCAAAATATTCATAATTAGAAAAATATCCCAATCTTTGATAGATCCAAATAAAATGATGAAGAATCCATGAAAAAATAGGTCACTAAAAACTTTATCTAAGAGAAATAGGTTCCAATGCTTTGGAATCAAGGAATGTAATATAGGGAGTGAGGGTTTCAAGATATTTAACCTACCAATAAGCACTAGCATTTTGAAGTAGGCAATTAAAATCCAACACCTCCTAACCAAGCATTATCTCCAAAATATAAAAAAGGCATAGTGGAGGAATTTTTTAGTCTGAACAGAATACCCCTTTCAAGGGTTTGTGGAGTAAATCATCAAAGGGGTTTTTTTAAGAGGAAAAGTAACTAAAGCATCTAGGCTGATAGGAACTTCAATGACAAAAAGTAACATTTTTCTTCTGAAGGTGAAGTAGGGTCCATGTTAGAGATTTATATCACTAGATTACAGGTAGCATATCAATTAAAGCATATAAAAAAGGGTAGAAAACAAGTGTTTGAAATTGAGGGGCGGGAGGGCATAGTCAGGAGATTGGTTTTCTATGAGGAAAATTGGTTAGTGGTAGTTATGCAATTATGTAACTTCATTTTCTCCTAACTACATCTTCTTCAATCTATAAATGTATCTCCTCTTATCCAAGAAAGATATCTAAGTCTTCACCATTTCTGTTCATTATAAATATAACTTCCTCAACTACCAATTTATAGGAATTTAAGTTGTTATAAAAATATAAAAGGTAAATAACAAGTCAATATGAGTGATTTTATTATAGAAAACATTAATATTCTACCACACCCCTATTTAGTTTCACATGTCACACTTAAAGTTGTTGATTGAAAAAATAATGCATATTATTTATAATCCTTTTCTATGTAAAAATAAATCCTTAATTGATTGTAATTTAATCAAGGTCACTTGTTACTCTTGAAATTGTGTGTTTACTATATTGAGTTCTTTTATTTTTAAACTAAGGCTTTCTTAAACTCCCAAATCTTAGATCCTCAAATTTTTGGAGAATAATAAACTACTCTTTCAAGTTATTCTATTATCCTTAGAGGGTGTAATTCTCTAGGTCTATAGCTCCTAAACTATATGGGAAATATTCCATATTGTGTTAACTAAATCCCTACCTATTTTGCAAAAAATGTTAACAATATATGCATTCTTCAATATTGTTACCAAACAAAAAAAAGGAAATAAAGAATAACATTTACTTCTCATTCAAAACACCATCTTTGAGAAATTAGAAGCTAATTCACAATGATGAAAAGCCTCCTATCTTTATTTTTCTAACCTCCATTCATGAAGGCTCAAAATGACTCATCCCTTGTATCCTCAAAAGAATAAGTTTTTAACAGAAGCATCATCCAGTGGATCATCATCCTAAATATAACCTTCAACATAAGCTGAGCTAACATCATGTAAGTTTTCTTCAATTTTCCCTTAAGAACACCAGAAGATGGAGTTTAGCTGGTGTTCAAATTCTATGACTTTTTTCTTCTATTTATAGTATTAAAATTCCATTTAAAAAACAAATTCTAGTTCATGAGTATAATACATTCGCATATGAAGAGATATTTTATTTATATTATTCATTTTTTCTCTTTTTTTTTTTTAAACTAGAAGGGTTTGAGAAATTATTTAACTAAGTGTAAAGGTAATATTTATTGTATTTTTAAGGCAAACTATTTAACAAAATATAGTTAGCATCATCATCATGTAGACCCTCCACTATTCTGATTTCCTAATAAGAGATCTTAGATTGCTTATGTGGTTGACATGGGGATTGTATCTTTCATTATAAATATAAATATTTGATTTTTAAAAAAAAATTACATTAACATATTTTTCTCCAAATTATTTAGTCAAATTATTTCAAAAAAATTATGATGATTCATCTAAATCTATATGTTGTAATTCAATGAAACAAAGTGCAAGAACAATAGTAGCGTTGGATTTATCATTGCTTTTATGCCACTCAAACAATTTATTTGCATTTGTAGGTGATGTTTCATTCCCATCAAATATTCTCCATAATCTTTTATTTTTAACTTGTGCTTGAATTATTGTTTTACAAATATGAAAGTTAAAATAGAAAAAACTTAACAAAAGAAATCTAAATCTTTATAAAATTAAGTTGACAAATATTCTAAAAATTAATGCCAACCTTATATATTAATTTTTTTTTTAAAAGCCTTTATATATTTTAATAAAATAATTTGTAAAATCAAAACTTTTGTAGTGCTTGTTTTCATAATACTACACTTTTATTAAATGTTTAAAATATTGAAAACTTAAACATTGTCATAACAACACTTTTTCATTTTAAGCCTTAACTACTGCATCATCTAATAAACAAATCCTTGTCCCGGTGTACTCTTCCCTCAAATTGACATTTACAAATTACTCCTTCCAATGAACAAGGACTACTACAATATTTATTCGTTCCTGTCATGCATAGGGCTATAGGAGACGAAGATAGTTTTAAACAGTGATTATTCCTTAATTCTTTCAACCAATCAAAATTCAAATTCAAATTTCTATTTGTGTGTGTTTTAATGAAAAAGATTTTTTTTTTTAAGTATGAAATTTATGAATATTATTTATCCCTAATTTGATTGGGATCAGGTTGGTGTCATAAGATTGTTAGGAGAAATTGTTGGTGCCAACAGATTATTAGGAGAACACACATTTTACCAAGTCCGTAGCAGTGTGTTGCAGGAGCTATTCCAGAAGCACGTCATGTGAGGTCTCTTGTAGTGAGGAGGTGGGGTTTTCCAAATTTTCTGAAATTAGTGTATCGGCTCTTAGATAAATTTAGCCTGGGCAATGTGAAGGCCCTACGAGAAATTCACGAGTGACCTTTGTCTTACCCTTGTTGTCCGATGGTAACCCGACTGTTGGTGGATACTTGTTATCTTTTTCATTGCCACATACCTACTAGACGTGGATTGTAGGAAGAGTAGCCATAATGAATACGTAGTTGCCTTTCATTATTCTACCATCTATTCTAACCAACAAAGAGAGGATATTTATATAGAAGTAGACAGAACTTCACAGAACACGGTAGAAATGTCAATGTAGAGTTTTAGGATTTGTCATGGGGATGGTATAATGTCTATGCGATGTGAAGGTATGCATGTTGTAAATCAACATATTTATGACTTAACTCATGATTGTACGTTTATTTCTTGGATTTTCCAAATTTAAGTCAGTCTGCATGAGTGAATTTATTTTTTGTGAGTGTTTTATGGCAATACATTACTATGTGATTTTTGGCATTTTTTTCAACAGGGATTGATTTATTTTATTGAAGCAGGGTTATGAGATCTTGCACTCACATTGGTTTTAGGTTTCGAAGTTATTTGTATTAAAATGCTTGTAAAATCAAAACTGAACTATAGTACCTTGTCAGATTCTTTAAGAATTTACTGCTAATGCTTACAGACTTATTGTCTTCTAACAAAAGATATTCTAATGATTAAAATCATCTATAATAGCCACTGATAGAAATCCAGTTGTTGCGAATGGGAGTTATGCTTTCACTGCTAGCAATTATTTGCAGTGTAGCTGAGGGCCAAAAGAGTTAGAGTACAAATTTTCCCTCATTGATATTTGATTTGTTAAGTTTACTATAATATTTTTTCATCAGTTCTTTCTCATTCTCGCTTGCTTTTAATGGGTATGACACTATTATCAGTTCCATCCATCGAACTATAGTCGGGGTCATAGGCTTTAACTAGTGATTAAAAGACTTCTTGTCCTCCAATGAGAAACCAGTTATTGGTCCTCCTAATTTGCAATGTTAATATTCAAAGTGTAAATGTGCTTAGATGATAACTGATGTAAAATTTGACTGCCTTTCATTAGCTTTTGTTTATGATTGCAGAATGTCAGCAGAGTATTATGGATTTACAAAGCAACAGAACGCACAAATAACTAGGGTGTAACAGTCATCAGTGAACATCAATAATATTTATAAGAAATCTCAACGTCGTCGATGAACAGTAATAATATTAAATGCAATCTTGAGGGAAATTTGACTAATGGTGCATGGATTGTAGGACACAATTTTGCTGTAGAAAATGAAGTATCAAGTTCATGTGTCATTCCGGATATAATTTAAGAAAAATATCCAACCAGCGCAAGTAAGGATAGGACGTGTCTTGCATTCTATGTTCTCCATGCTTGGGTTGAGCATTCTCTAACTCTTCCTCCTCAGTCAGGTTTTCTGCTACTTATATTTTTTGCTCAGATCTATATAGGTAAGTATTGCTAATAAAGAATAAAAAATTTAATGTGTCGCTGTAAAAGAGAAGTCGTGATTAAGTGTTTGATAGTTAAAATTTAGTGTTTAAATCCTAAATTCAGGAGTATAGGGTTCAATTCTCATCGAAGATACTTGTCCTAGAATTTCGTCTAGGGTTATAGGGACAATGAGCTACACTCTACTTTATAATCAAGAGGCGGTGATACAAAATAGCAAGAACCTGGAATGATTTGCATTTCAAATCTGCCATGGCCATGGGCAACTTAGTCTCTGTGAAAGATTCAACCCATAGTAAGGTAGGGTTTTTAATTTCTTTCGTGAATAGATTTTCTCCTTCATTCATCTCCTCACCTACCCCATGTTGTGCAACCTAAGGGTCGTGAGCTATTTAATAGTGATGGATCTGCATTTTTGGTCATCTTGGTTGGTAATTGTGCTGCCACTCATCCCCAAATCTTCCATGTGGTGAAGGAAGACCAATAGCAATGGGTATATAAAATGGGGACAAAGTTGTTGCATTAGCATTGGCTAAACAAGGAAGTTCCTCGAGGAGGATTGTGTTCTAATGAAAAGGGGAACGCAAAACTATATCTTATAAATCTGTATACAATCATATTAATTCAAGAACTGGGGCTAAGAAGTAACATGTATGTTCAAATATGAGGCTTTCACTGAAGGCAACTGAATCAATGATTTGCTGATCATAAAACAAAGAAATATGCAAAAGCCCAAATTGCCTTAGAGAAATAAGAGCAAGGGCATCCATTATATAGAAAATTGAAAGAGAGGTTACATTATG
>MU225739.1:0-12679 GCA_018584345.1 Thuja plicata | reverse complement strand
CAATGAAAGACAAACTTCTCAACTTGGCTCTGATACCAAATGAAGGCAACTGAATCAATGATCTACTGATCATAAAACAAAGAAATATGCAAAAGCCCAAATTGCCTTAGAGAAATAAGAGCAAGGGCATCCATTATATAGAAAATTGAAAGAGAGGTTACATTATAGTGTTCAACCATATTCACCAATATTACAACCATAATATTAAAGACCTACAACTATCAACTACAAACTTAAATATACACAACCATATATTTAATATGGGACTCAATAGTCAAGAAAGACAACAAGTATTCTAGAAAGGAGGCCAAAGTCAATAACAGTTGCCAATGGGAATTAATAGTGCTGTCATTTACTATCAATATTTTCTCTCATGTGTTCTAGCTTTATTGTTTGATTAAAATGATTGGAGGTTGTATTACTTATAATATATAAGCTGGACATTAATCAGTTTTGCACATTAATCAGTTTTGCAGGACCATTTGCTAATGTAGTATCTTTAGATCTCATAAATGTTTAGTACAAGCATCTTCTCCAGTAATATTGCGTAGAAACTATTAAATCTTCACTACTGTTTATCTTTAAGGTCTGATATAGTATACAAATCCCTTAACTACGATATTGATTGTATTGTGGGAAACAAGTAGAAGGAGAGAAAAATAATGAACCACCTGTTGGAATTAATCCCAACTATCAAATTTAATGCCCTCCATATTCTTCCAGTGAAATGATTTTTTTGCCCATACTTGCCAGCTCTTTTCCAGCCTGGGCAATATTTAATATTCATTGTTTAAAATGAAATCTTTTGAAAATCTTTCCCAGACTTTGCTGTTAAATCGGCATTTATTTTTATTTAATGTTTTTACTGGACTCTCCCGTAGCTTCAAGAAAAAGCTAAGTTTTTGATTCATAGTTAAAAAGAAGACAATGAATAGAAAATAGGGTATGAAGAAAAAGAACAAGAACAGGGGTTTCTTTTTAATTTTCTGAAGAACAAATTAGAGCCCAAGCTCTGTCAAAAATCTAGGTGTATAAGTTTTTTCTATGTATGAATGAGCTTATCAAATCTGTTTTGTTTTTTTTATCTCTGTTTGTCTCTGCCTCTTGAATCTACATTTGGTATCAGAGCTAAAGGTTAATCGAAGACATATTTAAGAGTTGAAGATTAGTGGGTTGAAGATTTCAAAAGCTTTTGAAGGAGAAAGTTTATTTTTCAAAATTTGCAGGAAACAATGGCAAGCACTAGCTTGAAAAATCCATAGATTCCATAGTTCAATGGGAAAAATTATGATTATTGGTCCATAACAATGAAGGCACTCTTTTTTTCTCAAAACATTTGGGATCTAGTAGAGAATGGTTACCCAGAACTAGCTGATGCAACAGCATACAATCCTTTAACTCAAGCAGAGAAGGATTTATTGAGAGATAATAGAAAGAAGGATTCAAAAGCTCTATCCTACATTTTTCAAGCAGTGCATGAGAGTATTTTTCCAAGGATTGCAGCAGCAACTAAGTCCAAGCAAGCACGGGATATTATCCAAACTGCATACCAAGATATGACAAAGGTGAAAACAACAAATCAACAAATGCTAAGAAGGGATTTTGAAATAATTTTCATGAAGGAATCAGATTCAATAGAATATTTCTTCACACAAGTGATGGGTTTAGTCAATCAAATTAGATCTCATGGTGAGACACTAGAAGATAGAAGAATTGTTGAATTTTTTTTGAGGAGTTTACCCACAAGGTTTGAATCCATAGTTGTGGCTATAGAAGAGACCAAGAATCTCTCATAGTTTTCAGTGGATGAACTTCATGCATCACTCATTTCTCATGAGCATAGGCTTAATAGGTCAGCAAATTTAGGTTTGGAGCATGCATTCAAGACACAAGTCTCAATCAACAATGGTAGAGGCAGAGGAAGAACAAATTTCAGAGGTAGAGGAAGAAATTCCTATAGAGGTGGAAGAGGCAGCCCACTAAACACAAGTTGAAGGGGCAGTAGTCCATCAAGTTCAAGTGAAAGAGGTAACAGCCAAAACCCAAGTCAATACTCATCACAAAATAAGTCTCAAAGCCAAAGGTATGACAAATCCTCAGTCCAATGTCATTATTGCGAGAAATTTGGCCATTATATGAATGAATGTAGAAAGAAACAATATGATTTTAGACAACAAAATGTGAATTTCATGAAAGAAATCCAAAATCCAAAATCAGAACAGGGCACTATGTTTTTGGGATGCAATGTTGCACAAGCAAGTGAAAAATATTTATGGTTTTTTAGATTCGGGTTGCAGCAATCATATGACAGGGAATTTAGAAATGTTTTCTAGTTTGGATGATAGTATAAAATCTTATGTAACTTTGGGTAATGACAATAAAATAGAAGTTAAAGGAAAAGGCAACATAAACATTCTAACCAAAATGGGGGAGAAGAAACATATGACTGATGTCTATTTTCTTCCCAGTTTAAAACACAATCTAATAAGTATTGGGCAGCTTATTCAAAATGGTTATAGAGTATCTTTCAAAAATAAAGAGTGCACAATTTTAGACAAATACCCAAGCAATCGGCTCATAGCAAAGGTTCAAATGACAAACAATAGGATGTTTCCTTTAAGGATAAAACTGGATTTGAATATAGAGTTTTCTCAAGAACACAACTCAATGAAATTACAAGTGAATGAAAGAAAAGTTACAACACCTCCTCAAGTAATTTATCAAGCAAAAATTAAAGATGAAAATTGGTTATGGCATCTAAGATTTGGACATTTAAATTTTACAGCTCTAAATCTGCTTTATAAGAAAAGCATGGTGAAGGGATTACCTCTAATTGAAAAACCAGAAAGAGTATCTTAAGGGTGCATCTTAGGAAAGCAACATAGAGAATCATTTCCAGCCGGTATGTCAATGAGAGCAAAGGCACTTTTGGAGATAATTCATTCAGATTTGTGTGGACCAATGCAAACGCCTTCAATAGGTAGAAGACTCTACTTTTTGACATTCATAGATGACTCCTCAAGAAAAACATGGGTTTACTTTCTAAAGCATAAGAGTGAGGCACTTGAATATTTTTGTCAACTCAAAGCACTTGCTGAAAAACAGAGTGGTTATTACATCAAAGTATTGAGAATGGATAGGGGTGGTGAATATATTTCAAATGACTTCATGAGAAATTGTAAAGAGCATGGAATCCACAAGCAATTTACCACAAGGTATACCCCACAACAAAATGGCGTAGCTGAAAGGAAAAATAGAACAATCATGGAAATGGCTAGAAGCATGTTGAAAGCCAAACATTTGTCAAATGAATATTCAGTTGAAGCAATTTCATGTGCAGCCTAATATAATGAATATATGTCCAACCAAAAGTGTCAAGAATATGATTCCGAAAGAAGTATGGAGTGGAAGAAAACATAATGTTGGTCATATGAGAGTATTTGGATGTGTTGCATATACACATA
Organism: Thuja plicata; assembly: GCA_018584345.1. Classification (NCBI taxonomy): domain Eukaryota; kingdom Viridiplantae; phylum Streptophyta; class Pinopsida; order Cupressales; family Cupressaceae; genus Thuja; species Thuja plicata. The sequence continues at coordinate 9,215 of MU225739.1, read as the reverse complement.
TACTAGATGAATTGAGAAGAAAATTAGATAACAAAGGAAGAAAATATATTTTTGTGGGATATAGTGATGAATCTAAGGCATATAAGCTATACAATCCAATCAGCAAGAAAGACATAATCAGAAAAGATGTGAAGTTCATAGAAGATGAAGCATGGGACGGAACTTTTACAAAACAATCAACATAGTAGCCAACATACCACCAGAAGAAAATGAAGAAATTATGCTAGCAGGTATTCCTCCAAATGTGACTCCTCCCACTCCTAATCAAGGACAACAAAGTAGTGCTCAAATGACACCTTTAACAAGCACAAGGACAGCCTCACGTATTCAAGCAATCACACCTTCAAGTGGACAAAAAACACCAATATCACAAGGAACACATAGTGCAAGCCCATCAAGCCCACATTCAACAAATTCAAGTGACATATCCAATCCCACATTAGCAAGCATGAGAAAAAAAAAATCAGAAGTTTAAGAGAGATTTATGAGCAAAATGATGGTGAGAGTAATACAAATCAAAATTGTCTTTTTGCATTGTATTCACATGTTGATGATCCAATTCATTTTGAAGAAGCAATTAAAGAAGAAAAATGGATAAATGCAATGGATGAAGAAATTGATGCAATTGAAAAGAATGAAACATGGGAGTTGGTGAGTCTTCCAAAAGGAAATGAAGTCATAGGAGTAAAGTGGGTTTACAAAACTAAATTGAATGCAAATGGAGATGTTCAAAAATATAAAGCAAGACTAGTGGCAAAAGGATATTCACAACAACCCAGGGTTGATTACAATGAGACATTTGCACCAGTGGCTCGTTTGGACACTGCAAGAACAATATTAGCCATAGCAACTCAAAACAAGTGGGCAGTATATCAAATGGATGTGAAATCAGCATTTCTCAATGGCATTTTAGAAGAAGAGGTTTATGTGGAGCAGCCACCTGGGTATGAGATTTTGGGTCATGAAAACAAGGTTTACAAGCTCAAGAAGGCTCTCTATGGGCTCAAACAAGCCCTGAAAGCGTGGTATAGTAGAATTGACTCTTATCTTTTGGAAAATGGCTTCAATAGGTGCAGCAGTGAGCCCACATTGTATACCAAGATGAATGAGAATGGTGAGATTATAATTGTTTGTTTATATGTTGATGACTTGATCTTCACCGATGATTTATCAATTGACATGTTCAAATCAGCAATGAAGGAAGAATTTGAGATGACTGATTTAGGATTAATGAAGTATTTTCTTGGCATTGAAGTAAATCAGAATGATAAAGGTATTTTTGTTTCACATTTAAAGTATGCAAATGACATTTTGAAGAGGTTTAACATGTTGAATTGCAAATCAGCCCCAACACCAATTATGATAGGCTTAAAATTGAGTAAAAATGACAAAGGAGATGATGTAAATCTAACCTTATACAAAAAATTAGTTGGCAGTCTTATATATTTAACAACCACAAGGCTAGATATAATGTTTGGAGTTAGTCTCATTTCAAGGTTCATGGAGTCTCCAAAAGTTACATATTGGAATGCTGGAAAAAGAATTTTAAGATATGTGAGTGGAACAAAGAATTATGGGATTCAATACTCAAGCTCAAATGAATTCAAACTCATCGGATACACAGACAGTGACTATGTAGGAAGCATAGATGATAGAAAGAGCACTTCAGGTTATGTTTTTCACTTTGGAACATGGGTAGTTTCATGGGCCTCAAAGAAACAACCGATTATCACTCTTTCATCTGCTGAAGCAAAGTATGTAGCAACCACAAGTGCAGCATGTTAAGCAGTTTGGATGAGAAGAATTTTAAAATATCTCAGGCAAGAACAAGAAGAACCAACAAAGATTTATTGTGACAATAATTCAGCCATAGCATTGTCAAAAAATCCAATTTTTCACAAAAGAAGAAAGCATATAGACACAAGGTATCACTTCATTAGGGAGTTGATCAACAATGAAGAAATCTACTTGGAATATTGTAGATCTGAAGATCAGTTAGCTGACATCTTCACCAAGGCACTGGGAAAAGAAGTTTTTATGCATCAATGAGACAATTTGGGAATCATAGATGGCAATTGTGATTAAAGGGGAGTGTTGGAATTAATCCCAACTACCGAATTTAATGCCCTTTGTATTCTTCCAGTGAAATGATTTTTTTGCCCAAACTTGCCAGCTCTCTTCCAGCCTAGGCAATATTTAATATTCATTGTTTAAAATGAAATCTTTTGAAAATCTTTTCCAAACTTTGCTGTTAAATCATCATTTATTTTTATTTAATATTTTTTCTAGACTCTCCCGTAGCTTCCAGAAAAAGCTAAGTTTTTGATTCATAGTTAAAAAGAAGACAATGAATAGAAAACAGGGTATGAAGAAAAAGAACAAGAAGAAGGGTTTCTTTTTAATTTTCTGAAGAACAAATTAGAGCCCAAGCTCTATAAAAAATCTGGGTGTATAAGTTTTTTCTATGTATGAATGAGCTTATCAAATCTGTTTTGTTTATTTTATCTCTGTTTGTCTATGCCTCTTGAATCTACACCACCCTCTTCAATTTTATTGGAAAAACAAGGGTCAATGGGGACTTGTGTTATGTGAAGAGTTCCTACCTAGGCTTATTGCTTCAGATTTTCTTGTTTGAAAAATATTGTTCAAATGAAAAGAGCATGTGGTCTGTATTCTTAATGTATGTATAGGTGAACTTTAAATATCCTATGTTTTGGTTATGACCAGATTTTACTGTTCCATTTTTCTCTCCTATTTTGATCCGTCGCTTCACGATGACATGTACTTAAGAAAAAGGTAAGAAAGCCTTAAATCTTCATGCTCAAATTTTAGTCGAAGAAAATGAATTTATAAAACTATAAGTGAATAATCTGCGTTTAGACATAATTTCAGAGAGTGATAACTATCTTCTCTCTTCAAAGCATTAGGTACATATAGTTTGGACTTTGAAGCTTTTGCAACCTATCTTATAACTTAAACCTTGTTATTTGATTCTTTTACTTGTATCTGGTCTTTATCCCTGTTTATCCTTTAGTTATTCATTTCTTTCATTGACATTTGTCTAAATGCCATGACCTCTGCATTTCTATCCATTATCTCTGTTTTTCTCAAATAACTAAATCAATAAAGAGATACAGTGCAAATCACTCACACAATGCCCTCATCGGACTACAAAAATTATAGTCAAAACCAGGGAGTGAAAAAACCCTCAAGCCAATCAGAAACGAGGTGTTAGTAATGGTATTGAAGATAACCATACCATAGGCTGGAGCAAACCTTATCAAAAGACAAATCATAATATAGGTTGACTATGTTTACAATCATCTGTCCTGTGCACAGTATTAGTGCTTGTCATTTTCTAAATAAAGCCATTCATAAGTTCTATTTCATCAAACCGTTACAAATGTAAAAGCCAATAAATAAATGCCAGTACAACATCCTAGCATATAGATAGAAATACTAACATAAATCAGCAATCAGTCACGAGTCACTCTAGTAGCAAATCAATGTGCACAAGGAGATCAGTCAAACTCAAAGGCCAAGACATGGCAAACTGCTGAAGATACCTACAACAATAGTAGACCTTCATAGTCTCTGCTATAGATGAGTGTTAAAACGCTACCAAAACGAAGTTACTATATTCAGTACATTTGTATAATCAATAACTATTGTCTGTAGAAGGCACTCCTGCAGCCTTGACTACTAGTTGATTGGAAAATGTATTACAACAAGACTCTTATAAAACATTTCAAATTTAACCTTTAATCTCGGTAAACAAAATGAATTTATTAGCATGAACCTTAATATTGCAATGATATAAAATTACCTATAATTGAAGGAAATTACGCTTTTACAACAACTGGACTACGAACGAGCTGTTCCCCACCTTGGACACACTTCCACGCTATCTCTCCAAATCCGATTTCGATATCATTAGAAGTTAAATTGTTTCGGAAGGTTACACTATAGCTAGCAGTGTCATTCAGCTTTATGAACGCTAATGTCTCTGGTTCCACGCTTATGTTGACTCCTGGAGGGTTCCTCACCGTGACTTTATAAACTGCAGGAACTTCTGTACCCACATAAGTCACTCTTCTCCTTCTCACCTGAACCGAGTTACTTCCAGACTCAAACGCCACGGAGAAGGATGGATAGTTGAGATCGCCTGCTTCCAAATTTGCCTCGGGACAGAAAATTCTCTCTTTTGTGAGGAGAGTAATTTGTTCATTGGTGTAGTTGAGAGAGCAGAGGAAGTTGATGTAATCTTGAGGTGCCATATCGTACACAAGTCCAGGATCTACTGCAGCTCTTGGATCCACATGACCTGCACCCATTACAAAGGGGTTAGCAGGTTCCATATCATATGAATCCCTAATGGGCTGCCCTGCATTATCAACCGTGGAAGAGGACGTCATGAGAGCAGACTTTATGGCCGCAGGGCTCCAAGTCGGATGTATACTTTTTACCAGAGCTGCAATGCCGCTGACGTGAGGACACGCCATGGAAGTTCCCGATCTGAAGGAGTAGCCCCCGGTGTATGCTGCCAATATATTCACACCGGGGGCAATCAAGTCGGGCTTGAGAATGCGTGGATATGCTTTGCTTGGCCCTCTTGAAGTAAACGCAGCTACCATGGGAGCAGTTGTTTGGTTTCCGAGAACAGTTAAGCCTGTGATGTTCAAGCCAGCCATGGCATTATTGGCGGTGCTGTTGATGTAGGCTTTTATTTTTTCTCCAACAGTGAAACTAACAGTGATAGTAGGAACGTTTAAAGTGTCCATTGTTTGCTGGTCGCTCCCCTTTTCTCTTTTATTTGGAACAATCATCCCTGCGCCCCCTGCTTTGGCCACTACGTCGCCCTTACTTCGAGCGTCCTTCCCATCGCACACAACAATTCTTCCCTTCACCAAATTGGGATCAAGGCTGCCATCCCGGCAACGCCTTGACTTATTGCTAGTTGGTACATAAACCAAAGGAAGTGGTCCTTGCAACGACCCATTTACTGGGATATAGGAAGAGGTGCCTCTGTAAATCTCACCATTGCCAAGGACAACAGCAGCAGGGAAATCTCTGTCCATGGTACTCGCACCTACGGTTGTAATCCATGGCGCTGTGTTACCCAGAGTAGATGAAGATGATCCATCGTTTCCTGCCGTGGCAGAAACAAAAACACCTTTTTCTATTGCCGCGAGCGCTGCAATGGCTCTGTTACTCATATGGAAGGGCTCGTCCTCTGAGCTAACTGAAATAGAAATGATGTCGACGCCATCACGAACAGCATCTTCCATAGCAGACAACGTGTCTGCATCGTTGCAGGAGCCATCCCAGCAGGCTTTGTAGATGGCCAGCCTCGCATGAGGAGCCATCCCTCTAACCGTCCCATTGGCAAAACCGTTGAAACTTGAAGCAGGCACAGCAGCTCCGGCAACAGTGGATGCTGTGTGTGTACCGTGGCCGGTGCGGTCCCTGGGAGATTTGTATTCCAGACTTTCATCAATAGGACTACTGTTGTAGTATCGGGCTCCAATAATTTTTCTATTGCAATTGGAGGAACTGAAGTAATTTCCACTTTGGCATGTGCCATTCCATCTAGCCGGAACCGGTCCAAGGCCTTCATCATTGAAGCTTTTGCTTTCGGGCCATATTCCCCCGTCGATCACGCCCACGATGATATCTTCGCCTTTGGTAGAGTATTGGGACCATAATCCAGGAGAAGCCGAAGAGTAGGACGAGAGGCCCAGAAACTCTGGCGTGTGTGTAGTGTCAACTTTACTGATGGAGGAAGGGATGACGGCCAAGCACCCCTCCATTCCCTCCATGGCTTCAGCCTCTGCTTCGCTCAGGCTCGCAGCAAAGCCGTGCAACAGAGTATCATATGTGTATAATATTTCATTTGCGTTTGCAGTGGGATCCGATCCCGAGACGTGGGTGAGCATTGAAGCGTACCAGTGTTGGTGTAAATTGAAATGGTGGGGTTTCATGAACTTCTTCATGTGAACAATATAGGGTCTCCTTATGCCTCCTCCTTCCGCCTTGCCCGACCGCATTGCAGACATGGCAAGGAGAATGAGAATGAACAAGGCGCCGTTGTTGGCCATTATCGCCTGCTAACAATGGAGAAGCTAAGAAGATGCAAAATTGATGTGTGAGTAAAAAATAGCTGGGGCAATTTATAGTCGGGACATTCTCATTCCTCTTTGTGGTTTTCGCTTTTGTCTTTTTCCCTTGGCCTTTTATAGCAGGCTGCAGAGTTGAACGCCCTTGTTTTTGGTCTATGGCTTTTCCTTCCAACCCTATCTGTACATGACGTCTATGGTCAACGTTGTGGCAGACGTTTTGTTTTGGAGCAACAGGATTCTTTTGCTTGCAAGGATCCATTCGGTCGGGGCCCTTCACTTTTATTCTGGGAGTAGTCTCGAGGAGATATTGTTGTTGTTTATGGGCATATGCCCGGTTCCTGTTCCTTGGCGGTCCCTTGCTCTTTAGACGGTGCAGGTGGGTGGTTGTTTCTTCTTCTGTAGTTTCTATGAGTTGATTCTGCAGTGGTTGATTTTTGTTCTGGTCCTGAAGATTTTTCCTTTTGCCAGTGTTGTGAGGGGTATGAAAATTTTTCACTCCATGACTTTCATACCTATTTTCTTTTTGGTTGTCTTGGATCTAAACCTGATTGCCTTGACCTTGTTAAGGCCAGGCTTAGTTTATGGCATAGTTAAGGATCTATGATGGTGTGTCAGTTGAGATTTTTGTCTTGATGGCTATCTTCAGGAGCCTAAAATGTATCTTGCTTATCTCATGATTAACGTTTTTTTTAGTTTTTTCTCACCTGCTGCTTCACAAGTCTTCTATAGAGGTGCGGTGAGAAGAGCTATGTGGGTTTATGCTGTCAGATATCGGTTTCTTCTCAAATGTGTCCTCCTTGGCTAATTCTTTTGTTTCTGGTTATGTGATCCATGTAAAATCCATGTCTCAAGTTTTAGGAGTCTGTCAAAACCCATCTAAGGTTGAGGGAGCCTTTTAAAATACTATGTAATCCCTGGGTTTTTGGCCTATTATTAGTGCAAGTGGAACATCTTCTTCTTTATGTTTTTTAAGGCTGTTGATGCTTTGCTGGTAGTAGAGTTATTGATGAACGATGCCTTTTTCTTTGCATTCGTTTTGTGTGGGTCTGAGATCCTGTCAAAATCTATTTGTAAAGGGTTTTGGGTTACTTAAAAAACTGTTTGATCCTTAATTAGAAACACTTCCTCTTAAATCTCATTTACTTAATGAATTCAAAATCTAAAGCTTCAACTATAATCAATCAGTTTTACTTATGTTGATTTCTATATTTCATGACTTATTAGTCGATAGGCTTTAAGTGCGAGGTCGCTAGACGACAACAATTGATGTCTCACGCAAAAACAACCTTTTACCTGGTTTCAGGGTGCAAAAGTGGTTTCCATCCTATTTTCTTTGTACAAAAGTGGTTATGGCTAAAGGCAGCGCCAAAAAACAACACGGCATCCACAACAGACAGGGGAGGGTCAACAATGAATTCTGGCCACACAATTTCATCGAACAGTTGGACAGCATGGAGAAGATTTACAGATGGGTGGGATGACGTGGGAGAAAGGATTTTATGTAGAAGATTGTGGATGGGTTTCACATCTGAAGTATGCAATCCTATGCAAATCCTTGACAGCAAGAGAATTGAGAATGAGCAGTTCGCATGCTTACATGTTTTCCATTATTCGTTAGACTTGCATTAGGGCTAGGCTTAACCATCACATTCGACACATTTGTTGACGGCTTCTGGTGTGGGCCCAATGACTCCTCTGATTTTAGTTTGCTGTTAATGGAGATCGTTTGGTGGATGGATGCAGGAGGCCAAGAATTTGAAGGTCAATGTCATGTTAATATCTTTCATTTTACATTTTAAAATAAATATTGATTTCAATTTTTTCTAATTTACAAATAATTTAATAATCCTTTTAAATTTACATATTTATTCAAAATAATTAGTAAAAAATATATTACATAGAATAAATATTTTATTAATGCAAATAATCTAATTATTATTATTCTAGGGCCATTATCTATAAAAATTAGATACAAATATTGTAAAATTAAAAAATAAGTATAAATTAGTAATAATATGTAAAATTCTTAAATTTATTCCATGAGTTTTTAAATTCATATAGTTTATGTGAAAAATATTTTAAATCAATAAATTATTTAGAAACATTTAGTTTTGATAAAACTAATATAAAATTAAAAAATTAAAAAAAAAAATTACTAATATATGCAAAAATACCAAATTATTCAAGAAAGTTTCTAAATTTATATGTTTTATTTTTAAAAAGATTTTAAATTTATATAAATATATAATAAATAATATAAAAATATGTATATTTTAAATATATAAAAATATATAATAAATAAAATAGAAACATTAATAAATTATAAATTAGTACATATTTCAAATAGTATATTTATATATTATTAAATAAAATTCTATATTGTCTATTATAATTTTTGACAGTTTATTAATAAATTAAAGTGTCATATTGATAGTTTTATATGACTCATAATATAAAATGTGCCAAGATGTATTTGACTGAAAGCAAACATTCCTTCCCTTTCTATATATTAATGTGGAGAGAATTTCGAAAACATTTGCTATAGTAAATTTGGTTATTGATTATTATCAAAAAATAATTTTTCTAACTTTAAATTATCTAGAGCTATTTTAATATTTAATTAATTTATTTTTTATTTTTGAAAAATAATAGTTCAATATCTTATTATCTCATTATAAAATAATAGTTCTTATTTACTATTATTAAAAGATAATAAGTATTGTTATAAGGTAGAATAGCATAAAAATATGTAAATATCACATATTGTTTGTAATATTTTGTTTTACATAAGGGAAATTAGATTTAGCTATGAATTAATATAATAGGTGTGCAATCTGGTAAAAGGCATTGAGAGAAGAAGTTTTTTTTATCTTTTTTAATAGATTTATAGATTAATGATTTTAAAGATGGATTTATCTTTTACAATTTCAAATTTGAAGTTCAACTTCACCAACAAAAATATGATCATATTAACTTTTGATGCAGGAGCATCCTGGGTGTAAGGGCAATCTTGCATCACCCAAAAATATGTGTTTTTCTATTCAATAAGGGCTATTTTGTACAAAGCTGCTATTTTTGGAAACTTACTATTTTTAG